>QVTF01023769.1:0-49423 GCA_003573665.1 Oxygymnocypris stewartii | reverse complement strand
TCAGTTTTCTTTAATCAAAATTTTTCAAACTATAATTATTTTCTTGCAAATTTTCAATTTAATTGGTAAATAAGTTCTCATGTCTCTTTTGTTCATGATCTTTGTTCTTTGTTACAATGTGTAATCAAGCCACAAGTAAAGTTTAACTAACCGAGATTGACAAGAGCATGTTTTTGTGCTACATAATGTTAATGCATGTTTTTGATGATATATCTAATATTCAGAAGAACACATTAATATTAAAAATATGCCCTAGACCAGCTCGGCCAATTGAACTTTTTAATTATAACTAATAGTGTCTGAGCTTGACCAGATCATATTCCTGTAAGTCTGATATACCATTTTAATGAAAAACTAAAATTTAAACAAAAGCATACTAAATATTTATGAGTTGCAGACTTCAAAAGGAACTGGAGAAGATGAATGACCCTGTAAGTCTTCTGGTTAACAACCAGACAGAACACAGTGAAGTTTGAGATGTAAAGTAGCCGGTTCATGTTCCTGAAGAGAAGAGATTTTAAAGCTCAATACATATCTCATCTGGTGAATAGCCTGAAATGGATCTGTGTGCCAAAGATGTGGATTGCAGCTTTTCTTACCCAAGACCACATAAGCAGCTCTTGGATGTGAGGCTTTCAGGGGTCGCTCTTGATCCGTGGGTGTTGTTTGTTGGCAGAATCAAGCAGGCGAAAAAACAGAACTCTATGCGATGGAACGGGTTCTTCTTGTAAATGATTCAAGGATCAGTCATGCCTGATTAGGCCTGAGCCAGAGATATTAGAGAAAATGCAGGGCTTGTGTACTTCTGAGCCCCGCTGAAGCTGACTGACAACAGCGGGCTTCCAACATGTTCGATACTGTAGATGGTAAAGCAAGCTTTTATTTAATGCACAATAAAAGCTTGTAATGCTCCATTCCTTGCCAAATTGGTTCAGACAAGATGACACAATGACAAGAAGAAAGGCATGATGGGATATGACTTGGGCTGTGCCAGCAAAAAGTCAGTCAAAAACAGAGAAACCCAGACTCAGTATTGAAGCACAGTGCTTTAACCAACCTATATAGATAAACAAACTGACCAATCACTAAACAAGAACGTTATTACAATCTCCACTTCTGTTTACCATCCATTCCCCTACTATCAAATAAAAAGAAATCATAAAAATAGGGCTAAAACCTATTTTAAATATAGGAAAATATATTTATAAACATATGTAAGTATATAAACTGTGAAGCTTAAGGGAATATATTTTCAAAATTAATATATTTCGTCAAGTCAAGTTAAACCTTCATATGAAAAAATATATTACAAAATGAACTTCAAAATGCAAAAAAAAACCTAGAAAATCTGTCTAAAATCAAATTTAAAAATATGAAAATATTTTTATAAATATATAAGTATATAAACTGTACAGCTTAATGAAATATATAACAAAATGAAAAACGTATTCGTCAACCTTATATATGTACAAAAACTACTTCAAAAGGGGAAAAGAATCCAATCTTAAAATATATATTTTTTAATATTTCTTAAAAAAATAGGACAATATAAATGTATATTGAAAACTTACATTAAACCGTAATCTTTTTTATATACTAAAAGGTATGAGAAAATACAAGTAATACTACAAAATAATAAATATATTTCAACCATTTGCATATTTTCAAATATTATTAAATATCTTTACTTTTTTACCAAATAGTCACAATGAATAGCTCCCTAGACAAAAAAATGCATAATATAATATAATATAATATATGTCTAATGTATTATAGCTGAACAGAAGCATGAAGAGACTGAAGATCTTTGGCATGCAGTCATATTGTCTAGCCAGACGTCATATTGTAGCAGTAAAGGGCTCCTTCGTTAATTTAAAATCTTGACCCCCCGGGTTACGAGCAACGACTCATGAACTATACAACCTGACACCAAAGTGCACAGCTTGGCAGTAATGCATTTACTAAGCTAGATAAAGCATGGGAAAAACATATCCGTTTTATCACGCCAAATGAAATGCTACACAATTTTAGCATTTGTTGAATGTTATATAAGGCACTGTTGCATGTTACTGCATTTCTGCTGTGTTCTGCTGCTCAGTGGTTCTCTTTTATAGCTCACAAGAAGAGGCTAACTGTTTAAACCTAATTGAGTTATATTTTCATTCAGTATCAATAAAATATCAAATTTGTCTGACTATTCTTGGGAGAAAATTCAAACAAATGAGTCAATTGTTGATGTGCAGTACAGTAAGAGTACAGAGCTAACACTGTGAATAAAATAATATGGTTTTGATAAATTTATCAAAAATATCTGAGCTCACATTGAGATCTGAAACGCATGTGATTATTAGAGCCTTAATTGCTTCTGTTGAAAAAAATCCTCAGAAGCAGTAGACTTACAGTAGGCAAAGGTAAAGAATAAGGTAAAAATAATGTTGTGAACAGTGTAAAATAAAAAGGAAACATGCATTTGTGATATTTTGCTTTATGCAATAAACCACATTTTTTAGTGCCAGCGAAACCAATACTATCACAAAGATGAAACACTTGATTTGCAAGACATGTTGTCGATTTATATAATAGCTGCTGGCTGATCCTGAGTTGTAGTTGAGGTCATATTAAGCAGAAAACAATTGAAATGAGCAGAATATTACACAAGAATACAGCAAATATTTGTGAAATTATGTCCTTATTATAAAGTCTAATACTTGGAGCATTTCCCCTTAGGTGCCAGAATGTTTAATATTTCATTATAATTGTTTTGTGTGTTTTCTGTGTGTGTGTGTATTTCTTTTAAGACAAGCTGGTGCAAAGAGTGAGATATGGCGGGGGTGCAGTGTCTGTGTAATACATCACCAAACACACACACACACACACACACACACACACACACACACACACACACACACACACACAGAGGAAGCCTAAATTAACCCATAACTCATGGCAGAGGTCAGGCCTTCTTATATAGAAAATATTCCTTTCAGCAAATACTGCAGGAAAAGAACATTTATTATTGATAGAAAAAACACACAGCAATATATAATGAACCAATGACTTGGCTTAAAGCTCACTGGAATTTCATTCATCACATGAATGTTCTCTTCATCTAGCAATATTGACCACTGTCATGAGTGTTGTACAATGACCAGGAGTATTTCTGTAAATACGCTGCAGGCATATACCATATAGACTAGAGTAATATTGGTATATTGATTGCATATGGAGTTTATTTGATTTTGCTTTTAAGGGAGGGCTTTGTATGTTTTCTGACAAATATTTTAAGGGTACTAAAGTGGCACATTTTGCCATTCACTTTAATGTAAAATGTGCACCACTTTACTGTAAACACCATATACCTCATAATAACAAAATATTTTAACAGTCAATTTTGTTTTCGAAATGATTTTCTTATGCTCACTGCATACAAAGAATGTATTTTTTTATAAAAGAGAAATATTGTGAAATATTAAAATAAAAATGAATATTCTTTAAAAACAATTAAAAATATTTAAATAAACAGTGAAACAAATATTTTCTAGTTTAATATACTTTAAAATGTTATTTATTTCTGTGATGGCAAAGAAAGCTCAAAAGCATTTATTTAAAATATTATAAAGGGCTTTACTGTACATTTATCAATTTTTCCATCCTTGCTTTAAAAAAGGATTAATTTCTTAAAAACATCCTTCTGACCGCAAACTTGTGAATGGTAGAATTCATAATAATGCTTTTGCACACATCCAAAATCCCAATTGAACCTCTGGTGGTGGCTCCCCGTGTGGGTTGAGTTCCACGAAACACATCAGATATATTCACTGCAAGCTCATTTTGTTCTTACTCTAAAATAACATTTTACTTATCTTATCTTACTTACTAATCTTTTATGCTTTTACTGAACGCACATAACTGTGTCTGATTTGCAAAGCCTGAGCCTAATTGCAGTCCTGGTGAGGCAGGTGATAGAAATAGCTCATGACATTGACTTCAAAAGAACTTGTTGTCTTTTCTTTCACGGATATGACTGCATTCAGACTGCTAATTTAACTTATAGTGAAGCGGAGCACGGCTTCCTTTAACCTCCTCACTCTTTCTCAGTAAGCAGGATTCGCCATGCTCTGTGGCCAATGTTGCGGGCGGTATTTGACATACCTGAACGCATGAATAACATTTTCATGAAATTTTCACAAAGGTGTATGTATAATTCACATGCCCTTTCTAGGCTAGTTCTGATTAGAGAGATGCTCGAATCACTGCCGGGATCTGCTCGCCGCATCTCTGATGCACATTTACCATTTAAAAACATTTTCATCAAGATCCTCGTTCCAGACATTCTTGTCAAAAACGCCAAACCGAGGTCGACCTTGTTGCAGTGCTTCCTCTAATTAATGCTCATTCAAGACTTCCATGCCAAACAAATTTAGCTCAGTTCGTCTAAAAATACTCAGCCCATCCACATTCAAAACAAATTTGCAAATCATATTCCCCAGATTGCAAGATTGTTTGCTGTTTAGTTACTGAATGAAGAGTGATTTTATATACACAGACTGAAAAGATCAAAATTTAATTTGCTTCAAATTTACAGTTATTACACAGATGTTATCACACAAAATCTCTTACACAAAACCTTCAGTCCAAGACTTTTGACTTAATATACGCAGTTCATAACAGTATATAATAATAATAATTAATAATTTTCTAGGCACTCAAAGCGCTTTACACAGTAAGTGGGATATCTCCTCTTTCACCACCAGTGTGCAGCATCCACCTGGATGATGTGACGGCAGCCATATTGCGCCAGAACGCCCACCACACACCAGCTTACTGGTGGAGAGCAGAGAGTGATGAAGTCAATCAGTGTATGGGGATGATTAGAAGGTCATGATGGTCAGAGGCCAGTGGGTAATATTTGACCAGGATGCCGGGGTTACACCCCTACTCTTTTTCGAAGGACATCCTGGGATTTTGAATGACCACAGAGAGTCAGGACCTCGGTTTAACATCTAATCCGAAGGACGGAGTATATGCATGCTGTATTATTAAAACAAAACTATCCCAAAATAACTTTATTGCTTTGAGATCAAAACAAAAGATTAGAAATTCTATTATATTTCATTATTGACTTTGTCTCAGATGCCTCATATAAAATATATCCGGAGAAATCACAAAAAACAGATATAAATGAGACAACTGTTAATATATACAGTAATATCTAGCATAGCTCAGACAGTTTGGGCTTGAAAGTTCTTTGGTAATCTGAACATTATAATGTCTTATGAAACTCTAGAGGAGACTTCAGATGAGAAATGTCTCAAAAGGAGGAAACTTTAGCAACACTCTCCATTTGCAATGCTTTTAATCTCTGTCCACCGTCTAGGTGAAACAAAGGAGATATTTGAGATCTAATTTGAGATATTTATTTCCTTATGCTTTGGCTGTTAAACTTTAAAGGTGTTGTAAGCAATGTTTTTAATAACACATAAAATGTTCTTATTACTGTATCTGACAGATCTCACTGATATCGTTGTCCTGAAAAAAAAACACCTGTCTCTGTGAAAGCCCTGTAGGCTTTGCGAAGAGCACTTTTAGCCAAAGAGAAACAACTTCTACCTGCTAAACGGTGTTTGTAAACTGTGCATGTTTCTCTTCTGAAACAGATGAGATGTATTTATTTAGCTTTTCACTTCACAAGAAGTTAATTGATGGCCTGGAGTCATGTGGATTACTTGTGGATTATTGTTATGTTTTAATAAGGTGTTTGGACTCTCATTCTGACGGCACCCATTCACTGCAGATGATCCATTCATGAGCAAGTGATATAATACTAAATGTCTCCAAATCTGTTCCAATGAAAAACAAACTCATCTACATATTGAATGGCCTGAGGGTGAGCAAATTGTCAGAAATTTTTATTTTTGGTTGAACTATGCCTACTCCTTAACTGCTTTCAAAAAACTAACTCCGAAGACAACATTGATAAACCAATGACAGAAGATCTTCTGAAATCAACAGCGCAACACAGACTTATCACAAAATCAACTAATCACTAAAAGTTAAATCAAAACAGTTTTTGGCAGTATTAGAAGCTATTCACACAAAATGCGTTTGCTTTGTGGGACGCTAGACATTAGCATCCAGTTGCAGAAAATGAAGGGTATTGAGATGTATTTTTAAAGACACACTTCTTTTAACTTAAAGGGGTCATTGG
This sequence comes from Oxygymnocypris stewartii, assembly GCA_003573665.1. NCBI lineage: Eukaryota > Metazoa > Chordata > Actinopteri > Cypriniformes > Cyprinidae > Oxygymnocypris > Oxygymnocypris stewartii. The sequence continues at coordinate 43,215 of QVTF01023769.1, read as the reverse complement.
ATGTTAAATTTACTTGTGCATGTTGTTTGGACTAAAATGTGTCTTCTTGGCAGTGTGTGTACAAAACCACCCTATAATGATAAAAATCCACCCGGTTTTTTTTTTTGAAATCCCAATAAATCCAAACCCTTTTCTCATATCAAGCCATTCACATATTCTTGGCAGAATTGTGTAGTTCTACACAGGCCCCTCACACGATTGTTGATTGACAGTGGTATCGGTCTTTGGTTTTAGCACAGGCCCGGCCTGAGTGAGCTGTCATCAGTCCGCCATTGTTTCGTCGCTGGAGCGGTTGTAGACAAGAATGGCTTCTAAGCGATTGAGGTGTTTTGTTGGAGAGAATTACCTTGGATTTTGAAGGGAACGTGCCCCCCAATCTACCTAAATGAGTCTATGTTTGCGCAAATCATTTGTGATTTTTATGAATCTTTCCTAATAATGCACTAGTTAGCAAGATCCATGGCTGAATGCGGCTAAAGTTTACAGTCTCATGAGAACAGCTCGTCGCCCCACAGAAGAGAGGGGCAGGGTGAGCAGACGACATTAGCATTTAAAGGAACATGCAACGAAACGACTCGGTATGAACAGAGCTGTTTTTGACAGGGTAAAAAGGGAGTTGTTTTACACTACCATTGGGAAATTTTAACCAAAGTATGTTATAGAATTTTCATTAAGATTCTAAAGAATCATATAAACTTGTGCAAAATGGGCATCCGATGATCCTTTTAAAAATGTCATGCTCATGAATGAGAAAGGAGTAGGAAACAATGTAACAGTCAAAGACAATTAAAAAGCCACGTGTTCTGTGTAAACCAGCCTCTTTGTGCATGTTAAAACCTGCAGCGGCTTTAAAATCCCCTCTCAGTATTTCCAGAGAACATGCATGCTGCACATAAGCCCTGTTAACATTTGTCAGTATAAACGCTGAACTTCAACACTTCCGCTCAGATCAGACACTACTGCTGTAGAGACTCAGGCTTGGGAACCAAAGATGCACGTACCTCTCAGATCTCTTCTGTGAGCAGGAGACGGATGCGGATATACTGCTTGGTCCCAGTGCTTGTGACCTGGAGTGCGTGAGGGATCCTGCGGTTCAAAACAAAGCAAATACTTATAGTAGCAGGATTTCAGCAGCTGAACATGAGTTATGAGTTTAACATTTTCTGATTAAAAATTGAGTGGTGCCTCCCTGTGCAAACTCCCCCACCTCAATGTTAAAGGTGGTTTCTGTGTTCTCTGTGTTTTTTTCTTCATGTTGCTATGCAGTTTCTAGGGTTTTCTGAGTGGTTTCTTACTGGGACAAGTGAATAGAGCAAATCTCTGATATTAGGGTCTGTAGATATGGCTGAAGTCCCTTTGGTTGAGTTTTTTTCACCCATCAAGTGAAGAATCTCAAGCTTTTTTGCTTAAAGTACACATTTCCTCAAGCTGCAAGGTCTGAAGTATCACTCATGTTTGTAACAAACAATGCAGGATGAGGATTTAAATACTTATGGATCAGGGTTTGCAGACTTAAAATAAAGGTTCTTTGGCATCTTAAAGGTTCTGACATTTATGGTTCCATGTATTCATAGAACCTTTCCATTCTACTAAATGGCATTTATAGAGTAAAACGGTTCCTTAGATTATCTTCGAACTAATCAAAGGGTTCTCTTAAGAATTGTTCACTGAAAGGTTCTTTGGTGAACCAAAAATGGTTCTTCTATGGGATGTAATGGTGTACAGTATGAGTAATAATAATAATGCATGATGGAATTTGTTCTCCAATAGTGCACACTTAAAGCCAATTTAAATTTTCCAGTGAAAGCTAAATTTTAGAGGAAATAGTTATATTTTCATTTCAATCTCTCTCTCTCTTGACCCTCATCAAACGTCTTCTTTCACAGGCATGCCTAATGGATACTTCCATTGACAGCATAACTCGTGAGTTACTTGAGATATTCAATCATTTCAATCATAAAAATGATGACAAGCAAAAGCCGGTTTCACATCAAGGCCGGCCAAATGGAGAGTCGAGTGGAGGACGATCAATCTAAGCACAGTTCTGATGTTTAATTCTGAATGTGTTGCAGGGGCTTTATTGTGGGATTAGTTGTTTGGGTGGCTGCAGCCACTGATATTTGAGGAGCATTCCAGTCATACAGTTTCCCGTCCACTCAGCCACTGCCCCCTGCTGCAATAATCACTGACAGTCACGCCACGCATCTTCCCCCAAACATCAATCAGATACATTAACCCAAAAATACACTTTAGACATCAAACACTGGAGCAGAAATGCCCAAAATCCAGAATGAAATGGCCTAATTCTTAAAAGAATAGAAAAGGAGCTGTGGATGGCAGAACTATACAAAAAGAAAGAAAATAAAAACAGTGTTGAAGTTACAGACAGTAAAGGATGCCATTTTGGTGTATTTGGCAAGACATTATAGAATGTTAAATAATTTACGAAGCAAAACAAAAACCTGTAATTTACTGTAAATAATAACAAAGACAACAACAACAAATATAATTGCAATATATATATAAAAAAATACTTAATAAAATGCAAATAAACCACTTCAATGTAGACAATTTATGACCCAAACAAATAAGAATAAGAACACAATTAATTTTTACATAAATTTTTACAAATGTACAAATATTTTACCATAACAGCATACATAAGAATACTTTGATACATATATGATTTCCATAAACTGTAGGTTATTCACATTTTTTACTACAATATTTTATAAAGCAAATTTGTCTTTTAATATTTTTCAGCATTTTTCTTTATATGGAAAGACAGCTTATCTAGTTTACATCCACATGTAAAGAGCATTATGGTGTGTGTGTTGGTATATGTGGGTGAAATAACGAGGTTATGATTTCCTCTGACTAACTGACTGAATTCATAACACATCACAGAGACGTAAAGTGTGTTAACAGCACAGCTGCCAATTTACTCATTACACTTTCATGTACATGTAATCAAAATGTTTAATTCACGATGCTTGACTTGACCAAAGAATGAATTAGTCTGATAAACCTTGTTAATTTTTGATATTTTGAAAAATATGAATATGGCCTGAATGTGAAAAAGATTGCAAACATAAAAATGCCCATGAGACTTTAATATTCCTGACATTTAGCTGGCTTAAAGGAATTTTTGCCACTGCCTTGATGGAAGAAAAAAAGCATAATGATTAATAATATCTGAACTTTTCCTAACAAAGTTGCAAGCTAATCCAAATATATCCAACTGCCAGGTCAATGTCACGTCAGTGGTGCAAACTACTTAAAGCGGGGTTATAGTTAGTATCTTGAACATTGGGAAGTCACAAGACACCGCATGTGAACTTAACAGTACATTTCTACAAGCTGAGAAATAATTAATAGCAATAGAAAACCACCTTTTGACAAACAACTGTGAAGCTTCTGAATGAATCACTAACCACAAAATCATTCAAATTTGGTAGCACTTTTAGCATTTTCTCCTTAAATTAATCCCTTTGCTTTTACATTTGTTTACGTGTAAATAGTATTCTACCTTTTTTGACATACAAACATGCTTTACTGGCATTCAAACATAAAAAAATGTTTGTCAATTTTGTCCTAATGTGTGGATTCATTTTAATGCATGGACCCATTATTTTATAAAAGCCTTAATTTTAGTGCTGGCGCTGCAGTGTGTTATTTGAATTCAGCAGCTGTAAGTGGTCAACTTGAGTTGGCTGTCTTTGAGCTAGGCAACTAATGCCCTAGATAAGCTAACGGCAGTACAAGCCAAGAAAGACTGTAATGGACCAACCAATATAAACAAACACAATAAAAAGATATATATAAAATCACCCCAAAAACACTCACAGTCACATCTCTACATTAAAGGAACATTCAGTTATTTAATGACAAAGACATTAAGCTGTGCATAACTGAAAATATTAATCTAATGGCATGTGAGTAAACAGAGAATAAGTCCTTCAAAATCTTTCATAACCAAAAATAGAAGCACATCAATTGAAGGGCATGAGTAATACAAAGCATTACTATGAACAAATGGCTTAAAGTGCTTCACTGTGTTTGGAAGGTCAAACCGTATGCTTTTCTTAATACAAAAATCCATACCTGGCCACATATTGGCAATAATGGACTTCCAAAGCGAAAGTGCATGCACTGAAGATCATATGGAGTCATGGAGGAAAAAAATGTGCATATATGTCTATTTGTATGAGACGAGAACCATGAGAATGGAAAAGAGAGGAGACTACATTGTACTTGTTTGCCATGACCTCCAAAGTCTTGTGGCAGATAAAGTGGCAACATGGAGAGAACATGACTAACAACCTAAAACAATTTCGGAATATTTTATTTTTATTTTAGTTCATTGCATTTTAAACCATCATGTTGATGCACATCTCAAACACTTATTAGTCCAGTTAAATCCTCTACAGATCAAACTGTTGCTCTTGCAATTAGATGTAATTAAAAAGCCACAGCTGATTTGCAAGAATACAAGACTTTGTAACAGACCAGCTAAATAGGCAGTCCACCTTGACTGCATTTTTGGCATCATAAAGCATGTTTCCAGTCAGCGGTGCACTGCTGCAGACATAAGATGCCCTAAAATGCTGCCTAAGTAGACAGCTCACTAGGTTTTGAGACAGCCAGGAAATCACAGAAGCAATTTCACAACATGCTTGGAGAGTCATTCCACAAATAGGGTGCCTTGGTGTCCCTATGCTAACATATGTAAACAATGTCTAACAATTAAAATCTGACACCAACTTTTGTTATTATAAGTATATACTTTATTTTCAGCTTTTTTTCCTCTCTATGAGAATGCCTAATTTGTCTGTTTATACATAGGCAATATAAGTATATAAAACCTATTTCATATAGTTTATATTACAAATGTAGCAATGTTCATAGCAATATCAGCTTAAAGAAGATTAGAATCTGACACCTTTCATGGAATGAATGATCCTGGGTAACAGAAAACCGATATCTGCAAGGCATGTCCACATTGTTGGTGTCTCGGTAGCATAACATGGACAACCGCGGTGGAATAGGAGATCTAGGATGTTATTCAACAGTCCAGATGTGTTTAAATGTTCGCAGGATCTGCAGTGGAGAGTCGCGCGCTGCGATGCACTGACACGCGCTCCAGAACATACAAATTAGTCCTCACACAAAAATATCACTTTGATCAATAATACAAAAAAAATCGCTCCACAACTTTGAAACATAGCTGTTCTTTCAAAACTGAGAAAAAAAGAAGGAAAACAAGAAAAACGTATTTTTTCATTGATGTAATTCGTCAGGAACAACATGTGAATGTCCAACTGATAAATGCAAAGAACGAAATATTTTTTTTAAGCAAAACAAAATCGTTTCCAGCACTTGCTCCTTCACAGGATATTGAACAAAATAAAGAAACTTAGACTCAAAGGCTGCCTCGCGTTAACCAAAACCTGACGTTCCCCCTCTGCAAGAAGGTAAAACATTAAAAACCGGCTTCAGATGAGTGTCAGCTTAACTCAGAAGATGAACAAAACGCAAGCACATCCCAAATCAAAAGAGGACGTAGAAAAGAGGTAAAGAGGAAGACAAGAGAAAATGAGAAGAAAGTACTCACCGGCGAAAATGTCAGAGAGCAAAAAATGTGGAAAGAACAACAAGAGAGAGAGAGAGAGAGTGAGGAGCTGTCAGCGGCGCAATGACTGAGGAAAGCAGCGGTTCCACAGTATAAACAGCGCTCGTGTGGAGCAAACCATCGCGACTGCGCAGGGGGAGGCAGACACACACTCGGTCGGTTTAAATGTGCACTCCGTCATTTTCTAATTAAACTCAGCAATTTGTTTATTAAAAAAGTTTTTCAGCTAAGTGAGAAACAGTAATTTGGATAAAAAGCAGTAAAACGAGATTTACTCACATGAGATGAATAGTTCAGTCCGTTTTATTCTTTTTATTACAACGTAGCATAAATGACAAGCTACAACCTAGGCATTACAGAACATAAAACTGAGCATTTTCTGAGTGAACATTGTTTCTACACCAATTATTTTTAGCGTAGTGCTGTTGTTAGCATGCTTTATTTTACATGGCGAGTTGAGCTGACGTCACAAAACTACCTGTCATTCACTTGACCATGTTAATAATTCAACAGTCTGTCAAGTATTCATGTAACGCTTCTATCCAGTGCTCAAACCCAACAAACATTATATACTATATCTGTAATGTCAAAAAGTCTGACATCTGAGCTTCACGTCAGGGACCTGATGTGTACATGTTGAACAGTGGTTCTCTAGGTAACCTTAGAATAATTTTAATTTATGGTTCAGATCCGTACAAACATTTTGACAGCATAGTGACAACCTTCATACAATAATGTCAACCATTTCAGCACGCTGTCACAACAACCCTCCAGTAACATCATGTGTTTGCTGGGATTTTTTAATACTATGTGAAATAATACACAATGTCTACAACAACATAGTGATACACTATTTCTGCAGAAAATAAAATTGACGAATATTCCGAATACTGCAGCTAACATGTAGTTTTACAAATAAAAGTTCCAAAAGAGGGGTTTTGCACCCAGAAATGCCATAAAAGAACCATCTAAAAACGTCTAGTTAAAATAACCATTTATTTTAACATTTTAGTAATCTTGAGAACCTTTTTTACCATCATAAAGAAACTTTTCTGCAATGAAAAGGTTCCATGGATTGTAAAGGTTCTTCATGGAACCATCAATGCCATTGAGATTTTTTTTGTATTTCAGTGTTTTTGCAAACTTGGGTAATTCCAATTTGTAGCTGTCGAATCACAAATCTTCTGACTTCTAGAAGGGTGAAAATATTTGGACTATGTGTGTGCACATCAAATATCTTGAGAGATTACACACACACACACACACACACACACACACACACACACACACACACACACACACACACACACACACACACATACACACATACACACACACACACATACACACACACACACACGAGACAATGCCAGACAGCACGCCAGACAGTGACACTTAGGGCAAGGATTACCGAGATGTTTTTCTCGGGTATTTACCAGTATCTCCGTGGGGCTTATGTGCCCATTTCACATCTATTTTTTTGTTTATGTTGTGATGGAGACATCATACTGTGTGCAAGCAACAGCTTAGATTTGAGCCCAGAGCTACAAGATAAAATTAAACTGAAAGCTCAAGATTTTAATTCAATTTCTCAGAGGGAAGTAAAAAATTTATCAGGGTGAACAAATATAGATATGCCACTATTAATGATAAGATGGGAGGTGAGAGGCACAGGTGACACTTTGAGGGAGTGTGGGAGGAAAACGGCAACTGTAGAAAAAGAAACAGAAATCCAGTAAGCGAGAAAACAACTGAATGAGGATTTAGAAAACAACATACCCAAGACAGAAGAGCAGCAGAGAGAGAGAAAAAACCAAGCATCAATAACGCACATTAGTCCTAGCACATCTGCTCCAGTTGAAAATCCTCCAAATTCACAGCTTCACACCATCCCTTGAGAGTTTAACTCTCTCCATAGTGCTCTCAAGATTTGTTGAATCCTGTTAACGGGGGAAAAAAGAAGAGAAGAAGAGATCCTATTAAAACAGACTGGTGTAGACAAAAAGTCTGGATATCTGTGTGGATGTATTGCACTGTGATTTGCTTATTTCAACTATGATGCAAAAGAAACAGAAGCTAAATGCCACACAGGTCCTGTGAGAAAACACCACAACAATATCAAAAAGAGCCTCGATTTTATGCTTGTCTGTAAAAAGAGACCATTACGCAAAGACAAAGAAAGAATTTTGCTTTGGAATTTCATCTAACATGTTTTCAACGTCTTTCTTCCAGACAGTCATTAGTCACAAAGGAAATTCTGATGCTTTAAAAAAGCAACAACTTACAATAGGCAACACAAAAACCTGAGGTGGATGCAGCCCTGTAACTCAGCCTGGAGGCCAGAATCAGAAATATACAATGTTTGGGAGGGTGTTTGACATTTTTGCAGTGAAATAAATGGGCGTATTACTCACTCTACTGAATATTAGCAGAAGAAAGAGGTCTGGACTGTCAGTAGCATGACAGCGATGCTTTCTCTTAAATTGTTCTTGCTTTAAAAAAATCAGGGGAAAATATCCAATGCTAATTTGGATGTTTTAACTCGTCAATCCAGAGGTAATTATGTAGAGCGATCGCCAGCCGTTAACTAATACAGCCCCTCATTGACTGTAAACACATTGATGAATCGCCGGTCTCAATAATTCTTGGATGCGGCACTGAACACCTAAAGTCTACACCGAGGGACCTTTTAAATGAGGACAATCCTGGGCATGTAGAAAAATGAAAGGTCAGACGATGCCACAGCATCCGGAGATCATGTGTTAACACATCGTCAAACACGAGGCGGATAGTGTGATGGAGGTGAAGACGGTCGACAAAATGCCAGATGTCCAGACTTGCTCTGCAGGATCTTTTGTGCTATAAGAACAAGAACGAACAAATAAGACAATGGACATTTTACAAAATGGTTAAGGGAATTAGAAATGGCAATTCTGTCATAATTTACTCACTATCATGTTGTGCTAAATCTGTATGACTTGATTTCTTGGGTGGACACAAATTATGTAAATGACTTTTTGTATGGAAGTAATACATACATTTTTTTGATGAAGAGTTGTGAATTATAAACATTAAAATGCAATACATCTGTGTCCATTAGCATACCACTAGCACAATAACATCAGTCTGACAGAAGCTGCACAACCGTATCTCTGTGACCTTTTCCTAAGGGGTCAAAAAAGAAAAGAAACATATATATATATGATAACCTTGCTGATCTTATTTCTGAAAATCTCTGTGATTTATCTAAATTACCTGTATTTAACTTAATACATTGGAATTCAATGATGGATTTATGAGATAATGAATAAATACTGTGTGAAATATTTTACGGAACCTAAAGTATTTAAGGGATATTGGGCCTTTCGCACCACGAGAACCTTTTCATAGTACCTGAACTAATTGTGGAACTACCCACTTTTTTGCATGTTCACACCACAGGAACTAGGAACGGTTTAAGTTCTAGGAACTCTGTTTGGAGGAACTAAATTAGCTTCTACCTTAGAGTATGGTCTAAAACAGCTCTATAGGAACTATCAGTGACGCAAGTGTATGCTGATTGGCCAAACGTATGTGAAATACATGGCATGTAAACATATTTACTCCACGGACATGGAAACCACGGACGTGGTATGGGTGGTTGGGGGGGGGGGGTGTCTTGGGATGAAAGAAAGAATGGATGAAACGCATTTGTCCGTGTTTCACTCCGTCTCGAATAGCGCTTGCGGAAAGCATTTAAGAAATATCTCTTCCGTGGCTCGGTACACTCGTTTTTTTGTCTCATGCAAGAGACTATAAGACGTTCATGTTACATGATTTGACCAACTTTTTATGTAGAGAGGGTGAGAGTGCACCGCATTAAAATAATTGATCATTTATGCTTTCACAACCACTGGCCAACTTCAAAACTAAACTAAAATGAAAACATATTTGAGAGCAAGGGGGCCCCCTGGTGTTTCGGGACCCTACGCAGCTTGCGTATTCTGTGTATTTTGTGTATTCTGGAGGATCGGCTCTGTGACCAGATAGAACCATCTTAAACCAGCTCATGACCAGCAGCCATGTTTCAAAGCATACCTAACCAGTATATGCAGTTTTTCTCAACAGGGATGACCAAAAACAAAATTGTGGCTTTTTAGTCCATGTCTTTTAGCATTTCTTCTGAACTGAAGTCCTTTTATGAGCCCCTTATAGATGCAATAAACAGCCCAAACACTAGGAAAATATACAATGTTGTTTGCATTCACAGAACAGTGGCTGGGTTGAACTTTAGGTTAATGAGCCACTCAATAATGTATTGATATCTTCCTCAGGTCAGTGCTGCACAAGGATCTATCTCAATGAAGCATGGAGTCAGAGGTTATAACCTTAAAATATAATACACGTTAGCTCACAACACCCATCTATATGATTTAGTGTGTGTTCCTTCCTACTTCAGGAAATATTTCTAATACCTGAGTGGGAGTTTGAGATCTAAGGGTACAGGCTGAAATTAAACATTGTAATGGTATCAAACGATGCACTGCATATCTGAGCTCTGTTCTCTGCATATCTAAAACCTTTTAGAGAACGGTGGAGCTGATTCACGCTTTGATGTTTGTTTGCTCAGATTTTTGTCTGTTGATATGTCCCGCTGCACACGGGAACACAAGCTTTCTTGGTTCATGTTCACACATCATAGATGTAGAAATGGCAGGGGAGATTGAGAAGGAATATACTTGAAGAGGGAAAATGTAACACTAAATTTCTTCAAGAACAAACAAGTGAAGTTACTCACTCAGCACACAAAATAAATGATCTCTCGGCCTGAGAAAAAGAGGTTGAATTATTTCACTTCATAAGAAATTCTCAGCACAAATATTTTGAATTGCTCTTTCTCTTCTGCTGCTAATATATAAAAATATATATATATACAGAGAGAGAGAGAGCTGTATATATATATATATATATATATATATATGTGTGTGTGTGTGTGTGTGTGTGTGTGTGTGTGTGTGTATTATAATTTGTGTTTATTTTATAATTATAGTTTTTTTAATTAATATCACCTAATTGATATATTTTTTATAACTGTATTGTTATTTAAATTATTCAATTGTTTTTAAGGGTATTTCAAATGTCTAATATATATATATATATATATATATATATATATATATATATTTTTTTTTTAAGTCAACTTTAAATTAGACCCAAAAGTGAGTGTACTGAAAAACTCAAGCTTGAAAAGGACAAAAATAACAACAAAAACAAACGCATTTCATAAGACCCGTGACAGAATTGACTCTAGTGGACTTTGTTTGGCATTTGCTGAGAAGCGCCTGCCCCTCCTTTGAATGGCTTGTCCAGTTATCTGATAGCGGGGAGTCCCTGGCATTTAAGAAGGATCACGCATTTGAGGACAGTACTGTGTAGATCTCAGACATGACTGGTAGTTCAATAGAGCTAATGTTGAGGCAATTTGTCAGCTACTCACAACACACAGTAACATCTGTCTACTGTTACATCTTAAACTTGGCATTTCATTCCCAATTCACACCTTCAGGGAGGCAATTCCCACTGCGCTTGCAAAGTCTCATGAAACCCCAGTGTTCAAATGTCTTTAAATGCCAGGGATTTCCCATCATAAAGCACACGAGCACAAACTGCTGTGCTGAAAAATATGCAAGAGTTGGTTTTGATGCAATTCTTAAAATATAACCCATGCTGACCTCTATATGCACTCAGAAATGTTGAAAAAAGTTGAAAAAAAAATCAACTAAAAGAAATGGCAGTAAAACTAATATCTGAATAACCCTGAAATTGAGTTCCATGTTGTAACATAAATTAACTGTTTTAAAGTCAAATAAATTATTTAGCATATCAAATAAAAACCTACGGCACTGGGTTACATTATACTTTATGAAAGCCATTTTTATGGATCAGGCAGAAATGGCTCCTTGAGGTAACAATGACACGTTTGTATTTTCAAGTGGGGTTGTCATTCATTTTTACTCTTAAACCATACACTTACACATCTGGAGATGCTTTTTGAGATGCACTTGGCAAACAACAAACTCTAACCGTTTAAATATGTAGTAAAAGATGGACTTTGACAAAGCAATTCTGTGTATCATAATCTACTCAAAAGACTTCACACAGAATAAAGTTATCTTTTTTGGTTTTAAAGTTGATTTCAATTTGTATTATCCGCACATGATTTTCTTTCTGTGTTTAAAAAACTCTATTGAAGTCTGTCTTTCTTAATCTGAGAATGAGTCCATTTTTTTGTACAGCCTATAATCTGAAAGCTCCCTCCTATTCCCATTATACGAGTACAACCCCCCCAGAAGGAGGATTTTCCTGTCATTTACAAATCTAAAACAGGCCGATGACACCACTCAGCTTTCTAATCAAATGAACACATAGGAACATTGTATTTCATGCCGTTTAATACATAATGTCATGCTGTACAGTCAGGATACATACAACAGACATGAATGCTATAAAGTAATGAATAATAAAGACCGCATATTCAACTACTAAATATGATTATCTCAGTGATACAATATTCCATCACAAGCAAATTAAATGCATGTCTCGGAAACAGAATAAAAAGAAAAATGTTCCAATAAAGGCATAAGAGACTGCAGCGATAATTCAAAACACTTCTGCTCACTTTAGCGTAGACTAGACGTCTACCGCGATTAAACGCTCACCAATTTCCATTCATCTGCCTTCCTTCCCTCTTTTCAGGTGTTCAGTAAATTAAAGTGAAAGCTCTCGACGTTTCCTTCCAACAATGAGGGAGGCCAAACAAAAGCTTAAGTGCTGAGATGGACTGCTGGTGCATTTGAGAGAAAATTGCATCTATCTTACAAAAGTGGAATGATAGACAATGAGAAAATATTAAATATTTGTGATGCGAACGTCAACAAAACACATCTGCATGAGGATGAGTTACTTTTACATACAGCATAAGAGAGTGAGCTCTCTAGAGATACCAACTGATTTCAATTTGCATTGAAATGTTTATGCGAGTTGAGAATTTCAATTCCAATAATCCAAAGTACAAAGCTACCATTGCAGAAAACAAGAATTATCTGAATGATTTCATTTTATTACAAATTTATCAGAATTATTGGCACCCTTGGTAAAAATGATATCAGTCAAGATGGCTGTAAAAATGAACCTGCATTGTTTATCCTTTTGAGCTTTCATTTAATTCACAAAAATCGAACCTTTTTATAGACATAAACGATTGAAAGTGGGAGAAAATCACATTATGAAATAAATGTTTTCTAATACACGTTGACCACAATTATTAGCAGCCTTGAGAGTAAAACACTGTCTCTCTGAAGGATATTCCCATTCATATTTACATTTTTTAGCACACCAGGTTGCCTAGGAAAATGAAATTGCCCAGCCATGACTTCTTGTTTCACAGGAGCACAAGGCCAAATTCCTTTAATCATTCATCACAATGAGTAAAACCAAAGAATAAAGTTCTGACATGCAGCAAAATATGGTTCAGATTCACAAAACATACAGTGGCTATAAAAAAAACATCTGAAGCACCGAGAACTCCCATTCCCATTCATAAGGGCAATTTCCAATCGAGTGGAGAGTTATGAATCTGCCTGGAATTGGACATGTGTCTATATTGTCTTATTGTACGGACAGAAAGAGAGTTTGAGTGGTAAAAGATTCACCAATGATCATTGCTTTAAAAATAAATCTGGAGGTTGCAAAAATTATTTAATGAAAAGGGGGCCAATAACTGTGGCTCATGCGTATAAGAGAAAAACATTGAATTCATAATGACTTTTCTAAGTGATTTAAAATATAAAAGAGAAAAAGGATAAAACATGCTGATTTTTCTTTTCATATTTACCAAGAATGCTTATATTTCTGACCAGGACTATATATAGTATATTTTATACAATGCCCTAGTTTTAGCAAAAATACAAAGTCAAATATTCTAAAAAGTTTCATTCATATCCTGTCTACATGTAGAACAAATCACACTTTTCTAATATAAAGCTGAAAATGAGTGTGCTGCTACTGTTGTTCAAATCGTCTGTTCAAGCAGCAAGGCATGTTGCTAATATCTATCCCTGCATTACTGCACAATTATTGACAAATGGTTGTTCAAGATTGGCTACCGATTTTAAATCTAGGTTATTTACTCTGGGGTGGAGACACGGTCCCTCTAATGTTCCATTCCAAAATGAAATGCTACTGATCTCCCATCTTCTGATTCCTCGTACGTACACACGAGTCCACAGGATGAGCTCAACGGGGCTGATCGAGAGTCTTTCACTCTCCACATGCCCAAGTGTGCGGCAATCTGAGGTACAATTTCCAATCACAGCATCCTTTCATCAAAAGGCTCTCAACTAACAGCTGTCCTTGGGAGAGCCCTTGACCAGGACACTGCTAGTTCTGTAAGCTAATGTGAAGGGATGTACCGTTGCACCGCACGAATCTAGATTCAGCACGGTCAGTCTGTTATAGACAAACTGGCCCGAAATTATTGAAGCAAATTCGAAGGCTAGGTATTGATTCTAAAATTACAGAGCTAAAATAGAACTGTTTGTTAATTGGGTTTTAAAGTCAATATTAATTGCTTTTTGTGACATTTCTGAGAGAAACATTCAATGGAGAAATGTTAAGCAAGACTTACATTTCTGGGGGGGGGGGGGGGGGGGGGGCATTTGGTTACTGATTGCATTTTCCAAAATTAAGTTTGTTTTTAAAAAGAAGTGACCAAGGCTGCATTTATTTGATAAAAAATCCAGTAAAAACAGTAATATTTTGAAAATATTACTTTTGAAAATAAAATTTAGTTTTCTGTTGTAATACATTCTAAAATGTAATTTTTTCCTGTGATGCAAAGCTGATTCTAATATGCTCAAGAAACATTTTCTATTTTCTCCAGTTGAAAACAGTAGTTCTGCTCAATATTTTTGTGGGGGGAAAAAATCACTTGTGATACTTTCTAAAAAAATCTGATTTGATTTCAGATTCTGAAAGTAAACTATTTTATTAGCTTTTTTTAAATTTTGTGTAAGTTCTGAAAACAAGAGACATTCGCAGCAAATGGTTTACAGTGTTTGGTATTTGAATATAGTTATTATAAGACTGATCATGAACTTACGTGTGACTCAAGTTCATCCATCTACAGTTATGATTATTATGAAAAAACATATATTGTTCAATGACTGTGTCTGAAAGGGACAGTTCACCAATAAATGAACTTTCTATCAGCATCGTTGTCTGTCAATTTAACATTTTGATTTCATGTTAGGCTACGTTCCATTCAAAAAGCGAGGTTTGGGATATAAGAATAAAATTGGATAAACATGCAAAGAATATCTGTTCTGCAGGTGTACGGACAGCAACAGAGAGGATAATTGGAAGTGTTGCACACCTGTTTAAGCAAACATTGGCTCAATCTGAACTCACACACCTACAAATCACTGGTCTGGATTTCTGCACAAGCTGAAAATCTAATTTAACCAGTCATTCTATTGCACTTTTCCAAGAAAGAACCTGAAAATTTCAACTTTTCACAATCCTGTGAAGCATTAGACCCCTCATTTATCTCAGGTGTCCAGGTTATATAGACATTTTCTGACCCCTTATCTTCCTGAAGGTAATAGGCATCGTCCGTAGTGTCAAAAAATGTAACACTGCAAAGTAAGAAAACAAATGAATTAACACAAATAGAATACAATAATTAGATAAACAAAGTCCAGAGCAGTACACATTATCATTTCATCTCTCTGAATAAATTTGGGTTTTTGTCACAGATGTGGATGTTTGGTCAAATGCCATGCATCTGTCAAACAGGCTTGTTATCTCAGATAACCTGTCAATGTTTAATTTCAGACTGACTCAGTGACAGCTGGTGGACATCCAACGTGTTACAGAAATTAAACAGCGCTCATCTGTTTGGTTTGGGATGATCTAATTGAATTTTCTGTTTCCTCATATCTGACTCGTAAAGAGATTGAATCTGATAATCCATTCCTGCTGTTGTTTACAAGAAAAGATAATATAAACAGTAGAGACAGTGGTTATGCAGAGCTAATGAATTATCAGTATGTATTCTTTCTTTACTGCCGCCAGAAGGAAACTCGAGTCACAATATCAGAGACTTGGGTGACTTTCTGTTCTTGTTTTTTGACAACTCGCAAGTTCCATTGAACTCTATTGGTAATGATGGAACTTGCAACAATGGTTGCTTTTGGATAACACACCCCAAAACATTCAAGCAACACAGCAAAAATCATTCAAAACATCAAAGCAACTGCATAGTACCACCCTGGCAACCACCAGAACACCCTAGCAACTGAAACACACTACAAGCCAAAACAACTGTTTTCAGCATTGATAATAAGAAATGTACCTTGAGCAGCAAATCAGCATATTAGAATGATTTCTTAAGGATCATGTGACACTGACTGAAACTGTAATAATATTTTAAAATATTACTGTTTTTACATACTTGGTGAGCGTAAGAGATGTCTTTTAAAAACCATTAAACATCTTACAGACACTACAATTTTGAATCAACAATCTTTTTCTCAGATAATGCAAAACCCTTTTTATTTATTAGGCCTTATTCCAATTATTTGAGCCTTCATATCATGCAAAAGTTCTACTTGCAAGATATAAATATCAAGAATAGCTTTTCATCCAACCACAAAATCAAGCTTTGTGTGTAACCATTGTCAGTGTCCCTAGTCCTGTCAATTTTAGTGAGAAGAACTGACTCTTGCATTCCAAATAACATTATACAACATTAAAATGTATAAAGTCATAGTCGGGGAGCAATTACTATGTCTAGCTCTTGCAGGTCAGTAAATGCATTCTGCTTCACCACTGCTCTGCTCTTGCCAGTGTCTCCACGTCCTTAATCAAAACTCCAAATGGTACACGTTCATACCGCAGGTTCACATGTGCTGCGTAGTGGGGCAGACAGATAGCGGGCCACTCCAAGTGCGTTTTAATTACATCCATCCTCGCACGCACCAATGCCTGCTGACCCACTACTGCGCTGCCAAGACACATCTGAATCAACTGTAATGAGCACATTTGCTTAGCATGCTAGCACAGGGAGAACAGGTTGAAACCAGACGCAACAACAACAACAGCAGAGTCATGCTCAGAGAGCGAGAGAGAGACAGAAAAGACCACAGAATGAGAATGAGCAGAGAAGAGTCTGAAGGGATGCAAGAGGGAGAAATAATGTTAATTCGTCTTTCTCACATCTCTTTAATTGGTGATGGGCAATCATGCTGATTTCTAGGAGGTTTAATCAATGATGGCCGCAGTGTAGCATTTCCTCTGTGATTAGCTCCAGCAAAGATCTGCCTGGTCTTATTGGCAGAGTGTTTTTTAGGATCCTGGTTTGTCCGACTACACACTGCTGTCTGATCCATCAATAGGCGGACAAATATAAGGTCCAAGTAATGTTTAATTCATCTATTGGCTCCAATGGGTTTTATAAACTTGTTTAAGGAATTATCTCATGTGGTTTATGCTATTGGCTATACATTGTAATGTTATGCAGTTTTAAGTTCATTATTTACTATTAATTTTGACCAAAACAATGGATAGACATTTAAATTTTTAACCCAAATGCTGGCTGCAGCTTGCTGGGTCATTTTATTGGGTTATTTTTAATATTGTATTTACTCAGGTGCTGGGTAGGTTTTCTGTAACTAAGTTGCTGGGTCATTATTAACGCTGGGATATTTTATTCTTCCCAGCTGCTGCGTTCCAGTCAGAGCACGGCTTTTTTACCATGGTATAAAATGTATGTATCCAAGCATGTATATATGCATGTATAAATAAATCAATATATTAGTGGTGTCAAATGATTAATCACTATTAATTACATCCAAAATTAATTAAATTTTTTTTTACATAATAGGTTTACATAATACATATTATATTATACTATATATATATAATATATATATATAATATACACACACACACACTCTCTTATAAATGACATTTTGTGCCACTTTCGTAAACTTAAAAAATACTGCCATTTGTCTGGCAGGAAAATAGTTGGAGATTATAAAGAAAAGACTGAGAAGAGGAATAAACTGTCTACGTGCTGGTGGTCTTGCTGACGAACGTCTTTTGGCAGATGAACTATGCTGATGAAGAAAGAAAGACCCGAGTGATAAGTGAGGCAAAGAGAGATGTGGAATAGATTTAGTCAAGGGGTCTTAATATTTTGCACATGAAGCTTGCAACCATTGCATCTGTGTTTTAATGCACAATGTGAGGGGCAGACAGAGAGAGAACCACCGAGAGAGATTCTTATCAACTTCAGGGAACTGAAAAACAGCTAAAATGGAGATGAGTATCCATGTACATAAATCCATGTAGATTTCTGGTCCTTGAATGCTAATCAGACAGCGGCCAAGCTATGACGCACAATGTAGTAACAGCAATAATCCAAAAAACACCTGTTCACCAGCTACCCATAAAATACATGTTCTGTTATATTGTTTACAGAGAGAATAAATCTTGAAAAAGCTTGAATTTATCCACCAGAAACACACTGGATGGTGAAAAGTGCTCGACAGATGCTTGAAGGTGATGGAGAATAATGTGCAGCGATGAATCATGCCCAACAAGACCAGGAGCATGAATTAGCAAATGAAGAAGTCTTCTTCAGCAAGGCTGCATTTATTTAATACAAAATACAGAAAAACTGGAATATCTTGAAAAATTATTCTTATTGAAATAAATGTTTTCTATGCAAATATATTGTAAAATGTAATTTCTGTGAGGCAAAGCTACATTTTCAGCATCCTTACTCCAATCTTCAGTGCCACGTGATCCTTCAGAAATCATTTTAACTTGCTGATGAAACACATTCTTATTATTATTAATGTTGAAAACAGTTGTGCTGGATAGTGTCTTTGCGTAAACTGTGATATATCTTAAGGATTGGTTCGTGAATTGAAAATACAAAATTATATAATCAAATAATATTTGATCAATTTTAATTTACATTTTGGTAACATTATAAATGTCTTTACGATGAATTTTGATCAGTTTAATGCACGTTTGCTGAATTAAGAAATTTATTTTGTTTAAAGCAATACCAAACTTTTAAACCGTAGCATATGCAGCCTAAATTCATGCTTGGCTGTTTGCACACTTTAAAAGAGAGTAATTTAATATCAATCTTTTCAAATTTTAAGCGCAAATGTTTAACACAAATATGCATCAGTTGAAAGATCAGACTGATCCTCTTTATAATCACCCCCAATACCAGTCAGCAGTCAATGACAAGCTTCCCGAAGATTTTTTTGATCATATAAATCTCTCCTGACCAGTTTTACTTCATTTTTTATTAATCTCAAAACTGTATAATTTAGATTAAATAATCTCTAAATCGCTTATCTCTTTACATATCACAGATGTGTAAGAATTACCTTACCATGAACTAATATCTGCACCATCTAAAACAGTCCTGAGAACAATATAATTACACATACTGTGTGCAGAAATAACATCATATTCATGCTGAGTGGAGAAATGTTTTGAAAAACTGCATGAAATAGGCGATGATATCATCAGTGAGTCAAGAAGTCTGATGGTTTGTTCTGGTCAACTGTTGTTAGGATGTCTTATTAATTATCCGGCATCATACAAACTACAAATTGAAGTAACAACTCTCTTTGCAAATATGGAGTTTACTGACAACCTCACGAACTCAATGAGCCAAAGTGACATACACGGCTGCGTTCACACGCTAAAACTTCCCGTATGCTATTAAAACATCCATCTGCTCTCACGGTCCGAGCTCTGTGCTGACGTGGGAGCAGGGGAATGTTAAAGAGATATATATGAGACATTTAAACAGCCAGCTCATGACAAGGTTATTGTTGTGTGCGCCTCCAGGTCGGGTGAAGATGAGGAAAGAGTAATTGAGCACTTTGGAGGACATGCAGTGGATGCAATTACTGCAATGTTATTACGTGCACCGAGGGAGGGCCTTCTGCCATCCATAAAAACGTCCGAAAGAGAGTAAATCAAAAGGTCTAGAAGAACAGGAATCACTTCTTGCTTTTCTTGTCTTCCCTTGCTTGCTCTTTAACTTTGCTAAGCCATTTTTTTATTGATAATATTAAAAAATGTGTTAACTGTTCATTCCATTATAGATATAAATACAACATACAGTTTCTACTACCATTTAGTGAAGTGAAAGGGACACATTTATAGTTTGCATGCTTTCGAAATCTTGACAATGACACATTTTGATTGTTTTGGAGGGTGAACCGGACCTTAAAGGAATAGTTCACCCAAAGATGGAAATTTGCAGGAAATGTACTCGGCCTCAGGCCATCCAAGATGTAGATGAGTTTGTTTCGTCAGAGAAATTTAGAATTATATCACTTGAATGGGTGCCGTCAGAATGAGAGTCCAAACAGCTGATGAAAACATCACAATATTAATCCACATTGCTTCTTCTGAAGCAAAAATATACATGTTTATAATAAACTAATTCATCAATAAGCCATTTTTAACTTCAAACTGATGCTTCCTTCTAAAATATTAATCCTTTATCCATAATGTTGCTTTCTCTAGTGAAAAAGTCAGCCTGTCTGAATCAGGCAATAAATATACACAAAACAAACACTCTTTACATGCAAAAACAGTCCAGAACATTTGTAGGCAAATGTGGATTTTGATTTGAGAGGACAACAGGGGATGGGCCTTTCCTCTGGAGGAAGCCTTATTATGGATTATGGACTATTTTGGCCAGAATCGACAGTTTCAAGTTAAAATCCTTTAATAATGGATTTGTTTCTTACAAACATGCAGCTTTTTGCTTTGCAGGATGTTAACTGATCCACAGGAGTCGTGTGGACTACTTATAGATAATTGAGTTTTTCAACTGCAAACTCTCATTCAGCTCTGAAACACAGACTTTTCGTGGTCTGATGAATTTCTGATTGATAAAATATTTTTTTCCGCTCATCAAACAGCCTTTATACTTAGAAATACAGTATGTCGCATTATGGAAGCAAATGGGTTGCAAACAGGGTTTGTTCAAATCCCGGTCCCTAAAGTATGAATATGTCCATCAACTGATAAAATAGCATCTAGAAACTCTGCCGATGATGTGGACTTACGTTTCAAGGACACGACAGCTCAATACAATAACTCCGTTAGACAGCGCTCAATTAAATGGAGGGTAAAACATATGCTCAGACGGAGACGTCTTATTGACTCATCAAAACAATTCAATCACTTATCATTCCTATCATCTGTCTTGCAGGTAGATTGACACAATAACAGCACAATGTTTTCCACAACAAGTCATCTAGCTTGTCAGGAAAATCAATAAAAAAAGAATAATAACCCCTTTTGACCATTACTAACTACATAAAGGATAACTCTTATTTTCTTTTTAAAACTACAATAATTTTTATTGGCACCTTGTGGTTGAAACTTGCATTCATTTTCCAAACACTGAAAAAATGAATAGTACTTTTGAGAAATATCATTAAAATCATGGTCACTCACATGCAATGACGCTCCAGACAAATCAGTTTTTTAGAAAACCACATGGAGATGATCGCAGACATGCTGAAATCACATGATCACCAGATGACCTAGTAAAACAACAGACAAAAGATTAACACACAGTTTTACAGTGGAAAATTACAGTATGCAACTTCATGCATCAACTGGTGTAAGTTAAAGAAAAAAATAAAAGTGTGCCTTTAGGAACTTTATGAATCTATTCACTATTGCAATTGCATTTATGTGTCGTTTTTATTTGCACCAAGGTCTTTTCTTTTGTACGTGATGTTTTCCTTCCTTGGCTAACCGTCTATGTAATTGTAGCAAACACAATACGAGTATGTTTCTTCAGTATGAAAGCAAATGTCAACATATAATACTTTATTTATTATGGCATTTAGTGCGTCTCAGGGCTGCTGTCAATCTATATTTCTACTCCACTATATTTGAAACTACACAATTGAAACTATAGACAAAACAGGAAATAAAAGGAAAAGAATGGTAAATATGCACCAATGACTTTTGCTTCTTTACTTCAGTGAACTTTAAAGCCTCACCTCTAAACGACAGTAACAGATCTTTTGATTTGCGCAGAGACCTCATGAAACTGCATCATGAAACTGCATAGCTTTCTCTTCTATATAAATTTAATGTTTTTTTGTTTTTGAAAATGGTATTTTGTGTCTCAGAGCTGCCGTCAATCCATTTTAATACAGAGTTCCAATAAAACAAATGAATTAATGAAAACATAAATACATGCATACTGTTCATTTAGGAGCCCACTAGAATATAAATAGCTTCAAAGCTATGTGAGCTAATAAATAAAAAATAAAAAACTCCAATTCAGAATAAACGTCACATAATGGCCATAATGGTCACTATTGCTACTGAAAAATAATCACAAAAGTCAAAATGCATTAGCATAAAAGCAGAAATTGGAAAATAAACCATTCCTCACCAATCAAATTGTGATTATGTGACTTATAACTCTCCCGCTGTGAACCGGTGCAAAGCTGAATTGAGAGAACTATGTGCAGCGTCTGTATGTTTGTGGATTTCTCATCTGTGTGTGTGCGCTTGTGCTCACATGAGGGGACAGCTAATGAAATAGCATTAGCAGCTGATTGTGTTACTGTCCATGGAGAAATGGAGTTATTCATAGACATGGAGTAACGATGGAGATGTTAGTGATACATGGTGTGATGTGTTATCGTGCATCAGCACATTTTACATTACAAAAGCAAGGCAAAGAAGATACAGTACATACACGCCCGAATGTGTGAGCGCGGCATGTTCACCGCTTTCATCCTCTCAGCACCAGTCAGAATATGTGCAGCCATGAAGCCATGGATAGTAGGTGTGCACTCATGCATTAATCATCATTAATAATTCTGTATAAGTCTACAAGTACAGAGAATAGATATGTGACTAAGATTCAGAAAGTGCCTGCAGTCCAGGCCATCTGCTTAATAAGCCTTTCCTCTGATCTCCCAAGAACGAACACGATTGATTGTTCGGTTGAAAGTCACACACGACTTAAAAAGAATCATATAATAATGAAAAATAACTTAAGGTCACATGCAAAGTATTGAATCAGCCGCTTTCAAAAGAAATGACAAGAAATGAATTTGAGATTGAATTTTTGTTCCTTGCGTGGTATGAGTTGAGCTCAATTTTTATATGCTTACAAATGCTGTACAACATCTGCAATAATTTTTTAACCATTTGAAAAAATTTGATTTCCATAATGTGAAACAGGATCATCAGTGGGGAAAATGAAGCCTGAGAATTGTATCCAGTAGGAATTAACTGATTGTAAAGAGTGGACATACATACGTGAATGCAGGCTGAAACTTTTATGTGAATATACAAAATTAAATAATATCTCCACAGTTTCTGCATAATTTAGCAAAGATACTGATAGGAGACAATGCCCCAAAATATTCGGTTCATAGGACCTTGACTTTTTTTTCTCTACACATCACACACATTTTTTTAAGTCCTTTCAATGCAATTTTAATGTGACCTTCATAAAACAAAAAAAGTACAGAATCTGTATCGTTATGCCCCGAGACAAAAAAAGTAACCTTAGTTGAAGAAACACTTGTATATATAACAGTTCAAATGTTTGGGATTGATGAGATTCTTTAATGTTTTTGAAATTAGTCTTTTATGCACACCAAAGGCTGATTTATTTAATGAAAAACAGTAAAAATACAGTCTCTGAAAAAAGGTATCAAACTGGCGCAGTACCCATTCAAAATATACTATAACGTACCTTTGGGAAAAAATAAGGTACAAAGATGTCCACCTTACTGACAGCTTTGTACCGTTTTTCTGAGTGCATTGTGAAATATTATTACAATTTAAGATAACCGTTTTCCTTATTAGTATATTTTTAAATGTAATTTGTTCCCGTGATGGATACGCTGAATATTCAGCAGACATTACTCCCGTCTTCAGTGTCACATGATGACCATGAGACATTATTTGATTAATACAAAGTTCTAAAGAACAGCATTTTTTTTTTACAGAAATATTTTATATCATTATAAATGTCTTTACTGTGACTAATGGCCAATTTAATGTGTCCTTGCTACATAAAAGTATTATTTTTTTTAAAAATATCTTACTGACCCTAAAATGGTATAGTGTATATACTGTAATAACAGATTTTAAAATGGTCAATCTGATTATGATTGTTGACCAGGGGTGCCCAAACTCGGTCCTGGAGGGCCGGTGTACTACAGAGTTTAGATCCAACCCTAATTAAACACACCTGAAGCAGCTAATCAAGCTCTTACTAGGCATACTAGAAACCTCCCGGCAGGGAAGCTCTACAGGACACTGGACCAGGACCGAATTTGGGCACCTCTGTAGTAGACATTACAACAGTGTACTGTAATATGTAAGCAGGGGGCTCCAAAGATGCGCCCTGTCAAGACCCTGATCCGGTCATATGCAGGGATCATGTGACTTATTGGTTAAAGCTCAGAGCTGGTACTGGTCTGAGCGATCACCACTGTGCCCTTGAGCAGAGCACTTAACAGCAGGAGCTCCAGGGGCTTGTCACTGCAATACGCATACTGTGGGTTGCTTGGGATAAAAGCATCCGATGATTGACTACTTACAGTACTTGTGTTCTCTACTTTCAGTGCACTCAAGCTCAAAGTGCTCTTTATGACACAATGTTCCTACTTTTACAACATAATTATACCATCAAGTCACAAACAACTTTTTATTCACCTATTGAACGATTTCAGATGTTTAAAGATATGCATGCAAGTACAGACATTTACATTATTCCACTGATTTTATGTTATGACATATCACAAAGTTTTTGGCTCACATCACTGACTCTCTTGATTAAGTGCCACCAAACTGAAATTCGTAATTCCCACAATGCCTTGAAGTCGCAGTGTTGAAAGAACTGCGCTAATCCATAGTGATCTGCAAGTGCTGAATATTTATACCGCAAGTACTTCATTATCAATCAGCATCTTTATCAGTATTCATGTTACTTTCCAACTTCCAACAGCTCCGTGCCATTACTTATTAGCTTGTTAGTGCCGCCACCATATTTGGAAGACGTAGCGGAACTGCATCTCTGACATACCCCAAATTTGTAATTAAAATGTAGGAATCGGCTAGAGACGTCCGTGTTGTCTACTGTCCCGTAAGCCCTAAACATATTTGTCATGATTGCATCCAACCACCATCAGTCTGATATAGATTTACGAGTTTCTCAGAATATATTCTCAGAATATAAGGCTTTGCATTGTCTAGCATTGTACAAAAGATTTAATATCCATAATATGGCTTTTTTTTGTAATGCAGCACAAAGTTATTCAGATTCTCAATGCCTATTCAGCTGTTTGACACAAAGGCAGTCAGTTCAGCGTATGGGCCGCATGCATGATCAGTTGTTTGGAGTGATGCTGGTGTAATTAAAAACTGCACATAAGTAAGCCAGTGCTTTTAAAAAAAAAGAAAAAGAAAGAGAAATACCTTCCTAGCTGTAGGAGTACTTTGTATTCAAATCAAATATTTTTTTTCAGGATTTAATAAGATATTTTTAAAGAAGTCCTATCAAGGATTGAAAATGTTAATCTAACTAATTACGTGAAATGTTTAAAATAAATTAATTGTTTACCTAAAAACTGTAGTTTGCTGAAAATCTCATCTCAAGCCATTTAATAAGTAGATGAGTTTGTTCCTTCATTGGAACAGGTTTGGAGAGATTTAGCACTACATCAATGGATCCTCTGCAGTGAATGGGTGCCGTCAGAAAGAGAGTCCAAACAGCTGATAAAAACATCACAAAAATCCACAAGTAATCCACACAAATCAATTAACACCTTGTGAATTGAAAAGCTATGTGATTGTAAGAAACAAATCCATCATTAAGGCATCTTAACTTAAAAAGTTGCTTCTGGCTAAAATATGAGCCCTCTGTCTATAATTCCTCCAGTGGAATGCCCATCCCCTGTTGTCCTCTCACATCAAAATACACCAACATATTTTAGAAGTGAAACAAATCACAAGTTTTCACAAGTGCATCATTCAAATCACAAGTTAGCTCAGTGATGATTCCCTTCAGTTCAGATTATTCAAAGACATTACGTTATTCTGTGACAAATTATTTGGAGGGCTTCTAAACGTGTGTAATAGACTCATTACAATCTTTGCCCACATGCAGAGATGGCATACTTCTAGGGGTTCCTGCGTCAGCCAACAAACTGTCATTGAGATGAAAGGGGAAACTATCACATAGTTCTCTCCAGGTATAACAGACCTTATTGGTTCTGAAAACCCTCCTTCTGGAAAATAGAAAGCAGGACAGGTTTCATCTATGGGTCAGTGCATGTTACTGATCTCTCCTCCGGCTTTCACTGAGAAGACACGTGTTTCTTTAACATTCAAAGAGTATGTTGGCAACAGTGACACATTTTCAGCGTTTTCTTCAATGCAAAGTGAAGGTTGACAAAAAAAAAGGTTGTGACAGCATTTTTTATCCTGTTTTTGTAACAACATATATATATATATCTTAATCTTTATGCATTTATACATTTCTGGTTTTAATTTGGGATGTTAAATACAAATACATGTACACACACAAAATGTTTTTTTCCCAGTAACACATTGAATTAAACATAAGATTTTGTAGTAGAAAGTTTTGTAAAATTAGACCTCAAAGTATTTGTTTTGTATTTTTACAGTATATTTTTACAATGTATTTATAGGTACATCTCAAAAAATTGAATATGGTAAAAAAGTTTTTTTATTTCAAAAAGTGAAACTTTCATATAGTTTAGATTCATTACATATAAAGTAAAACACTTCAAACGTTTTTTGTTTTAATTTTTATTATTAGAGCCTACAGCTAATGAAAGTAAAAAATCAGTTTCTCAAAATATTAGAATATTTACATTTGAGTTTCAATAAATGACCATCCATACAGTATACATTCTGGGTATCTCTTGTTCTTTGAAACCACAATAACGGGGAACACTGCTGACTGGCAATGGTCCAGAAGACAATCATTGACACCCTCCACAAAGAGGGTAAGCCACAGAGGGACATTACTGAAAGAGGTGGCTGGAAGAGATTGGGTATGTAAATGAGCACAAGCAAGTGCAACAAGGATGACCGCAAGCTTGAGAATACGGTCAAGCAAAGCCAGTTCAAACACTTGGGAGAGCTTCACAAGGAGTGAACTGAAGCTGGAGTCAGTGCATCAAGAGTCACCGCGCTCAGACATCTTCAGGAAAAGGGCTACCAAGCCACTTCTGAAACAGAAATATCGTCAGAAGCATCTTACCTGGGCTAAGGAGAAAAAGAACTGGACTGTTGCTCAGTGGTCCAAAGTCCTCTTTTCAGATGAAAATCAAAGTCCCAGACTGGAGAGGCACAGAATCCATGTTGCTTGAAGTCCAGTATGAAGTTTCCACAGTCAGTGATGATTTGGGCTGTCATGTCATCTGCTGGTGTTGGTCCGCTGTGTTTTCTGAAGTCCTCAGTCAACGCAGCCATCTACCAGGAATTTTTAGAGCACTTAATTCTTCCTTCTGCTGACATGCTTTATGGAGATGCTGATTTATTTTTCCAGCAGGACTTGGCACCTGCCCACACTGCCAAAGGTACCAAAAGCTAGTTTAATGACCATGATTTCACTGTGCTTGATTGGCCAGCAAACTCGCCTGACCTGAACCCCAAAGATAATCTATGATGAGAGACACCAGACCCAATAATGTAGATGACCTGAAGGCCGCTATCAAAGCAGCCTGGGCTTCATTACACCTGAGCAGTGCCACAGACTGATCGACTCCATGCCACGCCGCAATGATGCAGTAATTAATGCACAAGGAGGCCCAACCAAGTATTGAGTGCATAGAAATGAACATACTTTTCAGAAGCCTGACATTTCTGTTTAAAATATCCTTTTTTATTGATCTTATGTAATATTCAAATTTTCTGAGACACTGAATTTTGGGTTTTCATTATCTGTAAGCCATAATCATAAAAATTTCAAGAAATTAAGGCTTGAAATATTTTACTCTATGTGTAATGAATCTATATAATTTATGGGTTTCACTTTCTGAAATAAGTGACAAAACATTGACCTTTTTCATGATATTCTAATTTGTTTAGATGTACCTGTATATACAACGTACATACATAAATGTAAGGTATAATCAACGGTTTGCCACGCACTAAATTATTTTAAATGCACGATGCAGAGGCAAAAAAACACAAAATGACAGTTATTTTCATCAGCTACATGTGTTTGTGTACAAGTGATGTGTTGGTTAGTGTGCAACAATTAAAGCAGCACATTAAAATGCAACGGTGATTAAACTGACTTGGAACTACCTGTGCAGTAAATGGTTTTACAGCACCTGCAGCCAATCAGAATCCAGTATTGAGACTGAATATATATATGAACTTCATACTATATATTTAATACATATATTATATGAATACATTACTTGCAACTTGGACAGCTAATCATATCAAGAGCTCGTATAGTGATTTCTGTAGAGTATACATTAATATGTTCTCTTCTGCCATATGAGACAGCAGGTATGGAAGTGACATCACAGTGGCATCCCCACCTGCTGTTTTATGAATGACTCCCACAGTGGCCATCAGTGCAGAAGACTGAAAACACTTACCGTCATTTTACACAGTGATTAATTCCACGGCTTCATTAGCCAGCCTACCATCTATGAAACTACGAGTGTGTGCGTGCGCGTGTGTGCACGTGTACTGTATGTGTGTGTGTCTCTGCAGGAAGTTCTACCTTCTCTGGCGCTGCGGGGGATTAACAGCAGTATTTTTGCATGAAGTTGGATGGTGAAGTGTTTTCTTCCTACGCATCAACCGCAGACACAGCATTCGCCACACCGCAAGCATCCCGGCAAAAGCATCTCTCTGCTTGGCCCTCTTATCTTCTTTCAAGCGTAGCCTCTTTTCCACTTCACTTTGTGCTTATTCGTTACGAAAACACTTTATGATATCTGAAAACAAGAGGTCTGTATGCTGGTTAAACTGTTGATGACTTCTCAGTGTACATTATCACCACTTGCCAGTTAGAACACATTTCAAGGTTGTTGCAAAATGTCTCCGACTAAAAAAAGGCAATCCTCATGAATTCAATGTGCTTTTAACATGAAAACACTCCTTTAGTAGAGATGTTGGTGATTTATAGAGCAAAAGCACACTTTCAAGAGGAGTCCTTGAACAAAGTCCCTGATTTATGTTCAAACTCATTTCTGAGAAAGGCCAGTCTCACAAGTCTCATATCTGATTTGACATAATTAGCCTTATTTGCCACAAATGTGCAAATATATATTTTTTATTAGCACAAGCGTTGTGAAGAATGACCACCGAGTAAAGAATAAAGATACACGTGCTGTTACTCAATCTTGGAATTAATAATTCCAGCTTCTTACTGGGAAAAGTGCAACAGAATACCACTTGAACTTGGGATTTGAACATGATGCATACCTGGTGAATAAATAAATATATAAATACATAAAGCAGCACAACAGCATATTATAATTATTTTTGAAAGGATCATGTGACACTAAAGACTGGAGTAATGGCTGCTGATAATTCTGCTTTTTATCACATGAAAAATTACATTTAGCAATATATTAAAACAGAAAACTGTTGTTTTCAATTGTAATAATATTTCAATTTTTTTTGAGTTTATCACATAAATGCAGTCTTTGTGAACATAAAAGATTTCTTTAAAAAACATTAGAAAATCTTAAAAGACCCCAAACTTTTGAACAGTACACTAGTTAATGATAAACCTTCACCAATGTTAAATGCTTTTCTAATATTTTTTTCTAATCTATATTTATCCTGTGCTTGATTGTTAGGAGCCTTCCTTGCTAACAAATGTAAAGCTAATGCAATTATTTCCATTTTGTTTCCATACATCATCCCAAGAGACACTGCAATGCAGAGTCTGAGGAATCAAATAGAAAATGATCCACATTCAATTTGAATGGGATATTAATTTGTTACAATTATGAGTCAAACAATCAGTGCAGAGATCTATAACAAGAGTATTTTACTGATTTGGTAGCTGCACCTGATATATATTTATTTTGTTGTTGGTACAGCCATGTTCAAATAAACCAATCATATTTGAGGTTTTGAATTAGATCAGGAATATACTCTGGGCAAATGAATATGAATATATGAATGCATGACCAACACATTTCAAATGCACTCTTTAATTGTAACAAATTCAACATGCATTGCAACAAACTAACTTTTTGAGGCAACAAAATGACCTTTTTGAGGTATCAAGCAACAAAAATGCTCAATCAGATCTAACCTTAGCAAGACTTTCTTCAAGCTGTTGCATCATCATGATAGTAGTTGATCAGCTGTTCAATATAATGCTGTCTTTACTGTTACCTACAGTAATGCTGAGAATGCAACAGGCACTTGCATCGCATTATGAATTGATGCATAAAAATACATCTTAAAGTGTCTGCATGTATATACTTGCATAAAGTATGCTTCAGACATTCGGTTTATGTTTACAGCTGTGTTTATGGGTATCAACAACTTACTTAACAATAATCCAATCATTAAAAAAAAAAGGTGGGTAGGGTGACAACTGTTTGATGGGTCTATTGATCGAGGAACACGTTCTAATGTGCTATTAAATTGGGGAATTTTCTTAATTGAAGGTTGAAAATGTTTTGAAGACAAGAAGTGTCATTTTAGACCTTTGTCCTCCACCTTGGACACCATCCACATCTCGCACTCTGCAGGTTACGGACAAAAGAGCAAGTGGTCACTCTGTTTTAGAAACCTCTCGGGTTACAGCTGGCAATGGCAGCTAGCCAGACCTTGAGGGTCTATTTTAAGAGTCAAACAGCTGAGAGAGAGAGAGAGAGAGAGAGAGAGAGAGAGAGAGAAAGTGCAGCGAGCTGTAATCATAGAGGCAGAGAGTTCCTGAGGAATCACACAATGCTGTCAGCCCACCTCAGTAACCCCTCAGAGCTAAGCCTGTGCAGGTCTTATCAAACACCTCAAGCCCTGCACTCCAGACTCCATCACGGCTCACCGTTCTGTTGCATTGTTCCACAGAGAGAGCTATTTAGCTGAAATCTTGAGCTACACAAAAGTCATGCACCATACTGCTGTTTTTGTCATTGCAGGCACGTGTTTGAAGATCTCCGGCCATAGAGGTCTGCTGGTCATCCTCAAGTTTTAGTGCTTGAAATCACAGGGAAATTGTGCAAATTCATGAATGTCACTGGCAGAATAAAGAGACCTGACCCAGCAAATGATAGAAGCAAATTTAGAAAGTGTCATCCAAAATAAATATTCATCCGCTGTAACCATTTGAGACTTCACCTCATCAAAACAGAGCAGAGATAGCCTCGTCGGGCAGCCTGCCTTTGGATATTAAACTTGGCTCAGCTGGAAACCCAGCTTTGATTTTTCAAAAGAATGATCGTGTATGTCTGATTGCTCCGACTCACTGCACGGCACAGTGGGAAGATATCAGTGTGTCTGTATTAATGTCCTGGAACAGGTAAACACGGCTCACGGGAGGGAGCTGTGCTGGAGATCTGGCGCTAATAAAAAATAATAATAATTCCAATTCAAATTTCAGCTTCTTGTGTTTGTGACCAATGATATTCAATTTACACTCATAGATTGAAAGGAAGACAATTCTTTTGAATTTTGCCCAACCCTGAACTGGGGAAACATCTTGAGACTGAACCACAGAATAAGAAAATGCTAATTACTCAAGTTTCAGTCCAAATGAGAAACTGATCATTAAAAATGACTGTCAACCAGATTATATTCTTGAAAACATGATGTATTCTCAAAAAGGCAATTTTGATGGTAGAAATATCCAGACAACTATTGAATCTTTCAAAACTTTCCAACCAGCCCAACACTGGCTCAACCAATAGTGTGAGATTGGGGCGGGGCTACCAATTTGGAATGTTCAGAGGAATCTGTCTGAAACAGTCATTTTTGCAGTTCCCTGTAGTGACACTATTGGCACAAAATTACACATATCAACTTTTTAAATAAATATTTTATTTAGTGCTAATCTTTATGTATTTAGTTTTAAAGTGTAGAGCCTGGCTCCAACATTGCCAAGGTTTTGATTCTCATGGAAAGCAAGAACTGATATATCCTGAATGCAGCGTAAGTTGCTTTGCATAAAAGCATCTACCAAATGCATACATGTAAATAGAAAAGAATGAGATTAGTGTCAATGGAAGACATTAAGTACAGTTTGAAATCACATAAGGCTGCATAAACGGTGACAGAATTTATATTTTTGGATGAACTTCCCCTTTAAGCCAGTTATCCTTTAAGACTAACTCAGGAGTGTTTATTCCCATGATAATTAAGCATGAGTTTATGCAACAGATGTAGTAAAATAAATAGTTTATGTGCCTGTAATTACTTTTGCTTAATTACAAGCACCAGCATTAATTAATTAATTAAAACTAATCTAAGCTGCAATCATCTGTACAGCATTTAATGTAACAATTAAAATGCTTGCGCACACCTGGAAGTCAAGAAAACACCTAGCCTGCTTTGTTGCTAAAAACATTTCACAGCTGATGAGAATTGCATTAATTTATTACACAATTTAAATTTCTTCTAAACCTTGAATGACTTTAAATAACTAGGTCTGACTGGCAATTTAAATAAAATCAATGTCATATTTAATTACAGAACCAACTAAGAACACTATAAACACAACTGACTCTTAACTACACCCCACCATAAAAACGTTGCTAACCAATTCTTCAAAAGATTCTCTAATGTAATTATATGAAGCACCAGTGTAATTAACTACTGTATTAGATAAATAATGTTAATAACGTTAATTTATGTATTAATCCTGGTCCGAAGTCCCATTAAGTATGCATTGTAGAAATGTCAGGAACCGTTCTTCTCACTTTCACAAATGGTTTAATTTATGACAAGTGAGCAACAGTAATGATACTAAGGGGGCGGAGCTCAATAAGGAGTCAGCTGATAGATTTCACATGACGTCACACCCTTGGAACACCCACCTGGCGTGCAAAACGAAGCTTTGCCAAAGAGGCGAAACTCTGATGCTTTTGGGTAATAGCCACTAGGTGGCGCTTCGGTAGCGCGGCCGCCATTTTGGACGGAAAATTCTAACTCAACAACGTTACAGATATACAGAAATAGACAGAATATCAACGAAGGAGAAGTCAAAGTAGAATAAAAACGCAAAGTTGGACGATCCACCGCAAAAACTATAAATGTGACAGTAAAAATCTTTCATTTTCATTGTTTTCTTAAAATACACTGACAGTAATTATTCACAAAAGTGTAAAAAATATTGTGTTTTGAAGAAGGAAGTAGCGCTGTCTTATGCACCTGCTAACTGTAACTGTTTTAATAAATCATTTTAGGAACTGCTGGTCCTAACCATATAAACCATATTAATGATTTATATGGATATGCCACTAAGTTAGCATGAGCTTATGCAACTTTACACATTTAAAAATACTTACTATATTATTATTATTTACTATTAACGTTACTCGACTTGGTCTGAAATATATATAGTATGTTTTAATCCCCTGAAACACACTATAAACATGATGATCTCTAGAACATGGTGCATTCGGTCATAATGAAATAATAAAAAAAATTGAAGAAAGTGGCTTTTTTTATATTAAAAAAATTTTTGTTTACGGTCTCCTTTAACAGGCATTAATAAAAGACAATACTGCAAAAACAGTTTACTGTCAAGCTGTTATATTCCAGGTATATATGTATTGTCCAACATTCCTAATTTTTCTGTCAATAATTTAATTTCAGATTAATTCAGTGTTTATAATGCTAACACTTGAACTTGAAATATTTTCAACTGCCAAAGTGTTTTGTGGAAAAAGGGAAGACTTTAAAAAATAAAGTCTGTAAAATGACCTGTTAAACAAATTTGATCATTACTAACGTTAGTTATTGTACGTTATTGTTGTCATCGTTCTGGCGCATTTCAGCTTGCACAGATTTTTTAAAGAAAGCAGCTAGAATTTAGTGGAGTGCTGACAAAAGAAGCCTTTTATGTTTAAGTATGAAACATATATATATATATATATACATACATACATACACTTTAAATGTGTTATTATAAGTTGGTCAAGCGCGACTGGCTCCCATTATTCTACGGAGTTTTCAGTCCAAAATGGCGGCGGCAACAGTCATGTCATGGGTGCAACTGTTGTAATGGAGCGTTCTATTGAGTTTTGCCTCTTGGACTTCTATAATCTTTGGCTTTGCTCCACTGACCGCCAGTTATTTCTTACGCAGATTGCATCAAGTAATAATGTATTAAAACACAGAAATTAAAAGACCAGATTCAGTGGACACCTTATTGATGATGTACATGTTGTACAGACAAGAAGATGAAGCCAGAATATAAGCGGACTGCGTTCATGTTCCCGGCCTCTTCTGCTTGCCTGTGTAAACTATGCATTATTAATATGGTGAATACTGAATTTGATCAGCTTTTAATATTACCGTTTTAAATATATTAAGGCATTTTATGTGTTTTTACAATGTTTTGTCGCACTGTTTATGATTGAAATATTGCCGCGGGTGCTTAATATGGATTGCAAATGGCCAAAACTTGCATTTTGTTCAGAATACCTTTGTTTTATTCTTTTGAGAGGTGATCTAAATATTTGCAGCTGAGAAACAGGTGAACAATTGACACGCTTGTGCAGCAGTTCTATGGATGTTTTGCCCTCCAAGTCTTCGGGCCGGTCACGTGACTGAAAACTATAATAATTATGTTCCAAAGAGATACTTGGTTAATGCGTTTATCTGCAGCTGAAATGTTGAATAATGATTGTGCTTTAAATACCACAGCTTTGGCTGAGGGGTGTTTTTATTGTTATTGCAGGGCATCCATTAGAAATACCAAGATGCTCTTGGGTGTATTTGTACTCTTGCATGTGAGTGGGACAGAGTCATTGTGTCCTGTTGTTGTGCATCCTCCACGGCAAACTATTGAGAAAGACAGCAAAGTTTTGTAACAGTGCGCTGAAGTATTTTTCATTGAGTTTATTAAGTAAAGATGGGAATTAAGAAAGGCTTTATGTCAGGGTTGTTGTGAACTAAGATTTTACTGAAAGCAAGAAGCATTCATACTGTTGGAGCAGAAGTCATCTGATGTATTGGCTTACCTACTTCAGCATTGAGCACATGTATGGTTTCACAAGACACTGCCACAGTGGCCTTGAGCAAGACACGTAAACCCAATGCTCCAGGAGTATTGTCCCTATAAAAAATGCACTACTAGTTGCATTTAATGAGAAAATGAGGAGCGATGTATTTCTAATTAATATATATATATATATATATATATATATATATAAAATAATGGAATACTCAAGCTGATATTCAAAAAATTGACTATAGCATGCATTTTTGGAATTCTGTACTACCGTATCCACTAACATATCAAGGTAAAATCTCTTTGAAATTACTTGCATATATGGAAATAAAAAATAAAATAGCTCTGTAACTCTGTTCCAAATTGAGTGAGTGCTTTATGACGTTCGAGGTGCTTTATGGCACAAAGGATTTTCCAGAAAAGTAGCTGCCTGTCATGCAGCCTTCTAAAAGCAGAGAAGACAATCCAAGAATGCACTGCGACTAGCACAGAGAAGGTGGTGGATGAACTGAAAATTGTATTCAATACTAAACAGTATAAATAGTAAATGAGTCAATCTATGTAATGTAGTTAAAAACCGAGCGCTATATTGAATCAATAAAAAAATGTAAATCAATTTGGTTGTAATTAAAAAAAGTGCTGTCATATGATTAATCGCAATTAATCGTATTCAAAATAAAAGTTTTAATAATAAACGTATTATCTAAATAAATACACGCACATGAATATTTATTTATTTAAGTATTTATTTTACGAGCATACTTGTAGAGACTGCAGTGAGTTGAAACAGGAGCACAACTGAAATAGGTTTGCTAGATGTATCTTTACTTTGCCTCTGCATGCATGCGTTACAGTTTCCGCGTGAGGTAGAATGTCACAGCACATTGTCATTCACCCTCACCACTGCAAGACAAACAGCTGACAGCAAGAAAAATGACCGGAGTCTATCTCTAACCTGATTCGGATTTATTTTCCCCTGCCACTGTCTCTCTCTCTCTTTCTCTGCCCGGCTTTTTCTCATTTCTACCTCTATATGTACGTGAAATGCGATGGGTTACGATTCCCAGACAGCGATTTTTTAGCATCAATTTGTCTGTTAGTGATTTTATTTGGCATGAACTGACTCATTCAGAAATTATATTATGCGTCATATTTTTGTGGATTAATCAATGCAAATGCTATGCTAATTGGATCAGATTTAAATCTGGCCTGCAGATGGTTTCTGTATTGTTCTAATACTGACTGTAATAGCACTTGTTGTCAGTTGGCAGTAAATATGTGCTTGTGTGTGTGCTGTAAACAAGGACTGCATCAAGATTTGTGTGTTGAGGCTCGGCTTAGGTCAGTGGGCAGACTAACTCTCAGTGTAAATAACCATAATCCCAACACGCATAATGAGCTATGCTAGTGTGTTTGTATTATGAGAGGGCTTATTCTAGAATTCAATTACAGTGCCGGAAGCTGTTTTAAACACCACGATTGCAGCGGAACCAAACAGAATAGCAAATATATTGAGATTTTTCATAATTACTAACCCTCGTGAAGAACGTTGGGAACACTTGATTTTATTGTTTTTGCACTGTGGAAATCTTCAATGAGCCTCCCCTAAACTCACAGACGATTGATAATACATCTTCAGACAATACTATAAATATATTTCTAATAATAACAGATGTCAATACCCCTCTAGTTATCATTACTTACAGATCTGTTGAAACCGCACAAAATTTCACATATACTTCTATACTGTTAAATGAAAATGGTGTGTTTTTACTAAAGCATAATTGATGTTTGTGGTTAAACATTAATCTATATTTCCAGGCAAACCTCACTCAGTTCACCCATTTGCATGATTCTCAAGACTGCGCAAGAACTCAAGAAATGTAATCATTTAAACATAAAATCTATGCATAGCACGCAGACATTGGGGATACATGTATTAATTAATATGAATCCTACGACTTTAATGAAGAAAAAATGCTGTATGTACACTTTTGATTAAAAGTGCAGGAACACAATGCCAAAATCAAAGATTTCTCTAGGCAAAATATTATTGATGAAGGGTAATTTGTCTTGTAAATTAGAAGAAAAATATCTGTTTTACTCTGAGGACATTCCAACCCAATTACCATACACTTATTAATCATGTGCAGAAAGGGAGATTTGCTTTCACAACTTATTAAACCAGCACAATTTACTCTTTTAGCCAAGAGCTGAGGTACTATGATGCACACATCTTTTAATCAAAGAAAAAAAAAGTAGGAAAAAAAACACTGTATTTTACCTTAATTTATGGGAAGCACCAATGTGAGCGATCCATATTAGTTTACAGGCACAGCACAGGAGAGCCGTTTGTAACCTTAAACACAATCTGAGAACACAGCAGCCCCATCATTCACCAATTACTGCTTGAGCGCTGGAAGATCTGAATGAAAAGTGAAGGACCTCATTACTGTAAAGTGATGAACTAATATGGGAATTTATACATCTGTGTCGGTATATGTTGCATTGCCTTTAATGTCTGCTGATTTAAATGTTAAAAATCCATATGGTATCACTTAATTTGAAGCCTTTATGTATGGCATTCACATTAACCTTTAAATGCATTATACCTTTTCATAATTGCAATCACTTAAAAATTTATTATAATATTTGCTTACAATATGTTGTAATGCATTTACACTTACTAAAGGTGTAACAATGAATAAAAAGTATTATAATTGTGATGCATTACAAAGCATAATTAATGCATTTAAATGATTTTAGAATGCATTATATATAAATACTTCAAATGTTACCCATGGATATTTTACTTCATCTTTTTACAATAAATATTTGTATATAAAATAGGCTCATACCATTAAAAAAATCCTTGATAATTTCAGATAAGAGTCAAATACTGCTGTGCAGGCCATACTGTTACTTATAACTTAAAAACAAGATTGTTCAGAACAATTTCACTGTTAAAGATACTTTGTTAGTACATCAAAAACTAAAGCAAAAAAAAATTATATATATATATATATATAATAATACACCAATTATATTTTATATTATTTTGTTTGGATTATTTAGATGGTGCATTTAAACTTGGGAATCCTTCTAAAATAAAATGTATATTTATTATAATATCTATTTTAACCCAATTTGTTTATTTATTATTAGTACTACCACTACTACCACCAATACATTAGCTGTAGTTACAACTACTCATGAGAAGGCCATTATAACGGTGCATTACAAAGCACTCCGCAATGCATCTTTGGTGTAATGCATCATATAATTTCATATATATAGTATAGATATATATATAGATACACATATACACACATACAATACAGACAGATAGATACATACACATACATAGACACATACAGATACATACAATATATATATACATACAGATACATATACACACATAGATATATATAGATTATATATTATATATAATATAATATATATATACATACATACATATTCATATATATATATATATATATATATACACATACAGTATCTCACAGAAGTGAGTACACCCCTCAAATTGTTTTAAATACTTTATTTATTTCCATGTGACAACCCTGAAGGAATGACACTTTGCTAAAATGTAAAGTAGTGAGTATAAAGCTTGTATAACAGTGTACATTTGCTGTCCCCTAAAAATAAACTCAACACACAGCAATTCATGTCTAAAGGGTCTAAAGGGGAGGGGGGGGTCAGCCTATCAGTTCTCAGACCATACGCAGCACATTGCATTAAATTGGTCTGCATGGCTGTCGTCCCAGAAGGAAGCCTCTTTTAAAGATGATGCACAAGAAAGCCTGTAAACAGTGTCAAGCGTGCGTGGCAGCAACCAGGTGAGGAGTACAAGACAAGTGTGTCTTGCCCACAGTCAAGCATGGTGGTGGGAGTGTCATGGTCTGTGGCTGCATGAGTGCTGCCGGCACTGGGAGCTAGAGTTCATTGAGGGAACCATGAATGTCAACATGTACTGTGACCTACTGAAGCATGAGCATGATCCCCTCCCTTTGGAGACTGGGCCACAGGGCAGTATTCCAACATGATAATGACCCCAAACACACCTGCAAGACGACCACTGCCTTGGTAAAGAAGCTGAGGGTAAGGTAATGGACTGGCCAAGCATGTCTCCAGACCTAAACCCTATGAGCATCTGTGGGGCATCCTCAAATGGAAGGTGGAGGAGCGCAAGGTCTCTAACATCCACCAGCTCTGTGATGTTGTCATGGAGGAAGTTGAAGAGGACTCCAGTGGCAACCTGTGAAGCTCTGGTGAACTCCATGGCCAAGAGGGTTAAGGCAGTGCTGGAAAATAATAGAGGCCACACAAAATACTGACACTTTACGCCCAATTTGGACATTTTCACTTTTGTGGCCAGCGGTTTAGACATTAATGGCTGCGTGTTATTTTGAGGGGACAGAAAATGTACACTGTTATACAAGCTGTACACTCACTACTTTACATTGTAGCAAAGTGTCATTTATCAGTGCTGTCACATGAAAATATGTAATAAAATATTTACAAAAATGTGAGGGGTGTACTCGCTTTTGTGAGATACTAATATATATATACCTCATACCATGAATATTTTATTTTTACAAACTATTACAACTTACAAAACCTTACAGACAGACAGACAGAGACAGATAGATAGATCACTAGTTAGTATAAGTTAGTTAGAATAACATTAGTTATTATAAAACAAAAAAACTTATAAAACAATTATAATTACAACTTCATAATATTTTTTAAATATAATATTTTATTAGTATTGTAAAATAAAAAAAATTACTGGTGATTTTAAACATGGGAATCATCCTGAACAAAAACTGGTTGTTTGTTATTATATTTACTTTAACCTTACTTGTTTATTTATCATTACTACTACTACTACTACTACTACTAAACAACTGATCACTAATAACCTAGTTAGTTGTTGAACTAGTTTAGTCAACCATTGTGAGCTGAAGCAGGAAGACATAACAAAAGAACAGAACTGTAGTGCTGCAGTGCATGCTCACATTATTGCCAGGCAACAGATCACTGAACTGGTCCAGAGTGTTCATCATCAGTGTTCTGTGGGGAACAAACTCCTTTTATAAAGCATACAATGGCCACCAGTGCCAAACTTACTTTGAAATCATCACCACTTCTGTAAATTCTGCGAAACCATTGTGGACAAATTGTCCCTTCACATCCCAACCGTCATCGTAAGAGGTCTGCAGAGAAGAAAAATAATCACGCCGTGCCCTCGGCACCGGAGACGTCCTGTACTGCAGCGGTGAATCATCAGATACTGTAATTGATCACGCTATAGCAAAAGGGCTAATGGCAGCAATTCTGCACAACCTGCTTAGCTTCCTCAGACTCGAACAATCATTTGGGAGCCTCCATAACCAAGAGATTTAACCACTTTAGTTTTGTTTGGTCCCACCCCAATTGACTTTGCCGCTAAATTGGAGACATGCTTCATTCAATTAAAACTGCGATGTGTTGGGAAAGTAATTGAATAATATGGAAATTCTGTTTTCTCTGAGGAAACAAATCACAGCTGTGGGGGAGACAGCAGATTATTGGGAGACAAAGCCATTTTTAAATACAGATGCACTGAGGTGGGAGCTGGAGCCATCTCAAGGCGCCTGGCTAAGAATGGGAATTGTCCAAGTAAATTAGAAAAGTGTTTGGACTGTTTTAGCTCTGAAAAACATGCAAATGCACGGCTCATTACATGAAATGACCTGTAAAATCCATTAGTTTTTTTAATTTAACTATAGATCAGCATGCTTATAATTAACCTGTCTGCCAGTGAAAGGATACCTTCAGAAAGTACTTGCAGGTGTTCAATGTTAATGCTGTTCTCTCTTCAGTTACTGTAATAGGTGATAATTCATTTTGATTTCAACAT
Organism: Oxygymnocypris stewartii; assembly: GCA_003573665.1. NCBI lineage: Eukaryota > Metazoa > Chordata > Actinopteri > Cypriniformes > Cyprinidae > Oxygymnocypris > Oxygymnocypris stewartii. The sequence goes on along the minus strand of QVTF01023769.1, from coordinate 2,388 downwards.
GAACTCATTAGTATTCAAATGTGAGGTTCTTACACTTAGATTTGGACAGACACTGAAAAGCACGGTATAAAGTATATAAAATAGCCGATTAAGCAAATTTGTTGTGCTAAGCTTAATTATTGACTGTTTTAATCAAATATAAATCAAAACACAGGTTAAAGAAAAAAACAACCTATACAAATACCTGCATATATATTATCTGTCTTTGGCTTCAAAATTACATTAAATAAACTAATTAAATAAGTTTGTTTTTCATTTATTTATATTTTACTTTATTTCAAAATAATTTTTAATAGTCTTAATTAATAAAAACAGCTCTAGCTTATGTACATATTACATACAGATACCAAGTAATGCAAATATGTAGCTCCAGCTACACGTTAAAGCAAGGCTTTGCTTTTGTTCACACACTGTTTGTCTTCATTTTGTAGAGTCGCACACCTTATTCAGCTTTCACTCATGTGAGACCTTTTATGTGGAGAAACTCTAGCAGGGGAAAACAGTATAGAATTGTACATTGAATGCAATTACGAGGACAGAAGCAGTGACAAGACAAGTGTTTATTGCTCTTGATTTCCAAAAGCAATACAAAGGAAAGACATACCTTATATAATGATTATTATTGGTGAGTGTTGTTTATGGAAACCTGGACCTGGTCTCCTAGACAACAGAGGAACAATAAAACTAGAGTCTGGAGGAGAGAAACTTTCATATTGATTGATTTATACACTTTTTAAATATATATAACAAATACTAATATGACGTAATAATTCAATCTAAATAATGTTTTTCCCTGTCAACGTTACAGTGAAGCATCACAATAATCCACAAGTAATCCACATGACTCGAGTCCATCAATTAACATCTTGTGAAGTGAAAAGCTGCATGTCTGCATGGCTTTTAAAATTTAAACCATCGATTAAGACCAAAATATGTGTCCATAATCCATAAAAAGGCTTGTTTAGAACTGTTCAGACTTATAACTGATGCTTGATTTTTGCATATTTCTCTCCTGTTTCAGACAAGACAACATTTTTACTGGAAAAAGCAATATTACCGATTAAGGACTCGTATTTTAGCTAGAAGCAATGGTTTTGAAGTTAAGACATGTCTTGATGGTGGATTTGTTTATGGTTGTTTAGTTTTTTGTGGTTCATTTGTGGAGCATGCATATTTGTGGATGATTTTATCTGCTGTTTGGACTTTGACGGCACCCATTCACTGCTCATTGAACGACGTGATTTTTCAGCAATTTTTTATTCTTGGGTGAAGTATTCCTTTAAGCAAAATATAATTCCTTACATCTATCATTTGACATTAAGGTATGACCCAGACATGTTCTTGAAAGGTTTCACCCATGTAGCGCATGATTACGCTGTAGTTCAGCACTAAAACTTTTTAAAACCTTTCAGTATTTATATGCCCCCCTGACATTTAACCTTAATGTGCCAACCTATACCACACAAAGAAATGTCAAGGAGAGCTCAAAATCCATCTCATAATGACTGACCTGTTTAAAACGTCATAGAAATAACCTATAATATCAAGCTGCATTGCAGTTAAACCTCAGATCCCTCATCAGCACATAATGGACAGCCATTAGCACTGACGTGGGAACAGCAGCACACACGCCTGCTGACGCTTAAATTCTATATCAGCTTGTATAGCGGTGTGAATAACATATACCACAAGAGCCACTTAAAGACCCATTTCTGATTCAACCAGCTCAGTAGGCATCTACCCGCTCAATCAAATGCCAAATCAAGCTGTATATAAGCCATAAAAGCAGCAAGAGGAGTGGAAACCTCATGCAAACTTAAAAAGAGGGAATTTAATACTGAAAGTGGGCTGCTTGAACATACAGTTTCAACCCAAATTCATCACATCAACATATTTAAACCAATCAACGCTTCTAAATCAATAACCACCAACAGATCTAATTCATGAACTGTCTCCACTTCTACATAATATGCTCTAGGGCTAAATTGCCTTAGCGCTATATCACTCGCTTCATACAGTAATGAGTTTTTGGCTTTATATTTTAATTACATTGAGAAACAACCCAACTGGCTGTCTCACAGCTGTTGGCAAGCTCCTTACAAATGTGCTTCATTTTTTTTACACTCGCGTGCACCTTGAGCCCCAGCTCTCGAGTCGAAAATAAACGTCTGGCCCAGAAAATGGGCTGAAGTTAATTAAGCGTAAGGTTGGAGTTATGGAGACTGTGGAGGAGTGCGGCTAAAAGGGCAATATTTAACAAGCTGGCATGATGTCGTTCTACATGCCTGACTTTTTAGTGGAGGTTACATATGAAACATTACCGGATATCCTCCTGTTGTTGCGCAAGCATTAATTTCATGTGTCTTTGTTTTGGCTAATTGCATTTAT
>QVTF01023768.1:0-49444 GCA_003573665.1 Oxygymnocypris stewartii | reverse complement strand
CCTTAAACCGCATGATGAACACATTGCATTACACCAAATACACAAAATAATGTTCTTTTTAGCAATGTCACATGACCCCTTTAATTGTCTTCATGCCCTGAGAGTTTGAACAGAGCATATATTGAAGGTATTGCAGGTACATGTGTCGTCCTCCAAAGTACAATCAAGAGGAATTCCTCCGGAGCGTCAACACCACCCGATGAGGTTGAGCCCATTATCCTGGACCAATCATCTGGCAGAGGTGACATCACCACACTGCATTTCACCTCAATAATATCACATAGGTACACTAAATAGTCTTTATTGCTTTTTACATTGATTATCACATTGCAATTTCCATATTTTTAATGCTTCACCATATACACTTAAGTATTACATGATTAAATAACAATAATAGGTTTCTATACAGTGAGTGTACCATAAAAAAATTCGGACTCTCACTACATGTAGGTCATTACATTTGATTATTATCTTGGCACATGCACAAAACACTACGTATATATTAAAAAAGTCTTATTAGTTGTGGTTTATAATTTTTTATTATCTGATGTGAAAATTTTAAGTGGTGTGTCCACATCTCCAGTGCAAAAATATGGGAACACCTTCTCTGGAAATCCACCCGTGTAGGTGCACAAATTTCTGTTTCTGAACGGATCGATGAATCTCAGCTCTCCTTCGTCAAAGTCCAGCTGCAGTCTGATGATGTTTGGCCTCTCATTGTATTTAATATGGCTGACAGGATTCATTCCTTGCTTGTATGTAGAATTCATGTAATGAAAACACCAAAAATGGCTCTTCGGATACAATTTGTAATGTTTTTTGCGGTTCACCGTTTCCCCCACCACTCCCAGTGTCCAGTTGCTGTTGTTTCTTACCTCTACGTCCCAGCAGTGCACACCCGAGTTAAAGCCCTGTGAGGCCAGCACTCCCACATACATTCTCTCTGGGTTATTAGGCACGTACATTTTGTTTTCTACATATTGAACCCTGGTGCATTGCTCTGACACCTGCAGTGTACTAGATGCTGTGTCTGGATCCAGAGTTACAGGAGCTGGAAGACAGATGACCGTAAAACAACAGAGCCTTTCACTAGTCAACCTTACTTGGGGTAAAAGTTACATTTCTTTTCAGTAATCGCTGGGATCAGTTCATATACATGATGCCGAATAGAAAATTTCAGAATCACATATAATTTGTTAATAAGATCAAATGATATACACCGCTATATATAAACACCTTATATAGGTTTTCAACTTTTAACACATCATAAAAATAGCCAAAGAAGCTTGCATGATGTTAAAACACCAACCAACCAACCAATCATCAGTTAATATCAGTGTACTACTACCAATGAATAACATTTGTGTAAATGAATTACGTACATATTCTAAGCAGGCGTTGTTACTTACGCTGTTGCACAAGGATTTGCATTCTGGCCAAGGTGGTGAAAATCACTGTTTGAATGGGATAGTGTTGATATTCTTGTAGCTCAGAGGTCGTGTTTGGAACTGATGGGTGTTGGAGTCTGTAGATAAACAAACAGTAAGATATTTGGTGTTCACTGGGTAAAATGGGGTTGCAGCTGTAACCAAATGCTAATTGGGAAGGACTCACCTTTTTAATGTATTACTGTAATTCTGAATGAGAAATAAAAACAATTAGTTCCAAGTCATGTGGTGATGCAAACATTGTGAACATTGATTATCAGACACATTTGCACAAGATTACAGCTCTCGGATTGACTTATGTCCATGGCGTTTTGTGTATCATTGAGTATTTGATCTAATCTCTACCTGGATAAATGTGATGTTTTCAGCTTCTATATCCTGCCAGACGGCTGCCATATTCTCAGACAGATCTGATATCTGTGTGGACAGCTCCTCCTTTCTAGCCTTGAGTTTCTCATCTTGAGGTTTCGTTTCTTTACGCAAGGATCTGATGCGTTTCTCCTCCTCATCTCTAAGAAACTGATGGAGCTTCTCAAATTCCTCCTTGATCTGGTTTTCATCCATACTGGTGTGTTCCTGAAAGAGTTTAACCTTTTCTGTTAACAGTGTAAAAGTTCACTACTGATTACAACGCTAATAGTGCATTCAAGTCATGTTCCTAATTCGTAAATATGAACTTTCCAGTGGGACTTGAACATACCATAACCTCTTACCTTAATGAGCTCAACCTGTTTCATACAGCTCTCTTGGGCTTTCTTGAGGTCAGCGAGTGTCGCCTGAAGTTTGTCCATTTGTGTCTTGAGATCTCCCTAGAATCACATAATAAACTCTTAAATAATGAGTTTAAAGAATCTAGAAGTCAGTCAGATCAGATTCCAAACTCCTCGTACCTTTAAATTCCCAGCAGCCTCGTCGAGAGGAGAACACTTGTGATTTTCATGCTTCTTTGATGTGTAACAGACGACACAGATGGGCTGCTGGTCGTCGAAGCAGAAGAATTTGAACTTTTCTTCATGTTCTGGACAAACGTCTCCTGAAACAGCAGTGGGTTTTCTCTTCTTGAAGGACTCACAGATCGCTCTGAACGCCAGACTCTTGGTGGGCTCGTCTTGTGAGCATTCCTTGCGACAGACCGGACACTGCGGCACGTCCTGAGTCGTCCAGAAACGCTGGAGACATTCCTCACACAAACTGTGGCTACATTTCAGAGTGACTGGATCGGTGAAGATATCACAACAGATGAGACAGGTCAAATCCTCTTCCAGAAAGGACAAAGCGTCTGCCATTACTGAAGTCAGTTCTCAGCCAACAGAAGTTTCAGCTGCTTTACTTAAACTCAGTACTTTTGCTTACTTACTGGAGCTACGGTTAAACCTGCTTTACCTTTCCCCACCACTCCCAACCCTTTCATTTCTTTTAGTTAACTTTCGTTTACGTAAAAGATTTATCAACTCCTCCCTCAAGGATGTCATATTACAAAGAACAATGAGGAAATGATCTCATAGTGTAGCTGAACCTGCTCAGCAGGAAGCCTTACTTAAATTCCATTTAGGGATTAGCAACTACTAGTTTGACTGTTTGTGACTCGTTTACTTAATTTGGTTGACAGTGTTTGGTTGAATGTACATTCTCTTAATTAATTTTTTAACCAATAAACTTATACTATCATAAATAAGTTTAATATTGTTATGTTTTTTATAGTTTTCATCTCTGTTATTTTTAATGTCACCAGTGTAGTTGACCACAGAGTAGAAGGAAAATATCTGAGTTGTATAAAATTGTCACTAGATGGTAGTTGTCGCTGGTAGTTTGGATAAAATAAAAATGTGTCTACCCACCCTAACTAAATTATTGCTGAAATGTGGTACTTTATTCACAAAAATAAGTTTAATCTTACTACATCCCAAAACTTGCTCACTCTGCTGCTATTTAATTTTAATACAGGTGCATCTTAATAAAATAGAATGTTGTGGAAAAGTTCATTTATTTCAGTAATTCAACTCAAATTGTGAAACTCGTGTATTAAATAAATTCAATGCACACATACTGAAGTAGTTTAAGTCTTTGGTTCTTTTAATTGTGATGATTTTTGCTCACATTTAACAAAAACCCACCAATACACTATCTCAACAAATTAGAATATGGTGACATGCCAATCAGCTAATCAACTCAAAACACCTGCAAAGGTTTCCTGAGCCTTAAAAATGGTCTCAGTTTGGTTCACTAGACTACACAATCATGCAGAAGACTGCTGATCTGACAGTTGTCCAGAAGACAATCATTGACACTAGGGCTGAAACGATTCCTCGAGTTACTCGAATACAAAATATCATCGAGGCAACAGTATGTGCCTCGAGGAATCGTTTTGTCCATTTACTAGGGATGCACTGAATTTTCGGCAGCCGAAATATATGCCGCCCACGCACTGCTCAGCAGTGTTTAGGTTTGCCTTCTCCCTCAACCATCACATCACTGGCGCCGCGTGATGTTCTGCTCTATCATTCTGATCAGTTACCGCTCATGCTCACTGGAAAAGCAGAGTCCGCTCAAATAACGTGCCAACAAGAAAGGTCTATGTAATGTTAGTATACTTGTTGCTGTTTGTAGTAGAGCTGCTGTGCTGTGAAATTCTCCTTCACTGATCTGCTCTCGGCTATGCCTCTGCTCACATTAGCTGATAATGCATGTTTAATTGATGTTTCTTTACACAGAATCATAATTTCTATTAATTTCCCACTTATTTATGCCATCATATCTCAGTATGAAAGGATGGCAGAGACGCGCATTTTCCTTTACAAAACACACACACTGAATCGTGCGTCTCAATTTTGCGATTTGGGGTGCAATGTCAAATTTGTTGGTAAACGTGTTGCAGTCAAGTTGGTTTTCAAAAACACAAGGGACAAACACCAGCAGATGACATTGCACCCCAAATCATCACAGACTGTGAAAAACTTAACACTGGACTTCAAGCAACTTGTGCTATGAGCTTCTCACCCTTCCTCCAGGACTCTTAGGACCTGAGGAATGAAATACAAAACTTGGCTCTTCATCTGAAAAGAGGACTTTGGACCACTGGGCAACAGTCCAGTTCTTCTCCTTAGCCCAGGTAAGACGCCTCTGACGACAACTGTAGCCAAAGTACTTGACAGTCTGTGTGTGGTGCTCTTGATGCCTTGACCCCAGCCTCAGTCCATTCCTTGTGAAGTTCACCCAAATCTTGAATCGATTTGCTTGACAATCCTCATAAGGCTGCAGTTCTCTCGGTTGGTTGTGCATCTTTTTCTTTCACACTTTTTCCTTCCACTCAACTTTCTGTTAACATGCTTGGATACAGCACTCTGTGAACAGCTTCTTTGGCAAATGAATGTTTGTGGCTTACCCTCCTTGTGAAGGGTGTCAATGATTGTCTTCTGGACAACTGTCAGATCAGCAGTCTTCCCCGTGATTGTGTAGCCTAGTGAAGCCAAACTGAGAGACCATTTTGAAGACTCAGGAACCTTTGCAGGTGTGTGAGTTGATTAGCTGATTGGCAGTCACCATATTCTAATTTGTCGAGATTGTGATTTGGTGGGTTTTTGTTAAATCTGAACCAAAATCATCACAATTAAAAGAACCAAAGACTTAAACTACTTTAGTCTGTGTGCACTGAATTATTTAATACACGAGTTTCACAATTTGAGTTGAATGACTGAAATAAATGAAGTTTTCCATGACATTCTATTTTATTGAGATGCACCTGTATATTCTCACCAACGTAGAGAATGTGTTTGTAATTGAAGGGCCCTATTTTAACGATCTAAGCTCATTGGTCCTAAAGTGCACAGTGCAAGTGGACTTAGGGCATGTCTACTTTTGCTGGTTTAATGATGGGAAAAATGGTTGGGTGCATGGTCTAAAAGGGGTTGTCACTATTCTCTTAATGAGTAATGGATGTTTTGGGGCATAACGTGCAATAAACCAAACATATTCTCTTCTCCCATTCCCTTTCCAGTGCCAGTTACGCTCGCGCCATGGCGGATTGGCTATTTACATGGCGGAATTTGTTAGAGCAAAGACTGAACACATCTCCAGAGAAGAAAACAGAGCTGCTCATGTGCGAGCAAATAGATAGCCTTATTCTTATACACGCAATGAATATCTATTATGACATGTAGGCATTTTTTATATTTATGTAGCCTATACAATAATAATCTTAAACATTGTAATCCTTTCATCCCTTTGTGTGTAATGAAAAGAGTGTATGCACGTTGTGGACCCACCGATAGGCGCATGTTACTAACCCGCTCTTTAAATAAAAATAAAATACCTTGCTCCATTGACTTTAGACCAGGTTTTAGTTGGTCAATGGCATAGTCTATTTCAGATGCCTCAAAATATCAATGCGCCAAAATGCACCTGAACACACCTCGTTTTCAGACCAGCTCGCCAATGAGTGCACAAATGGACGCAAATGCATTTGCTATTTAAACAACGTGGCGCAGGACGTGAAAATGATAACTGTGTCAGGCTGAAACTAGCAAAAAAAACACTTGCGTTGCGCCGGATGTATGATAGGGCCCTTAGTGTTATTTGCTTTCAAGTCAAGTCAAGTCAAGCTTTATTGTCAATTCTTCCACATGTACAGTACATACATACAGAGAATTGAAATTGCGTTACTCTCAGACCCTTGGTGCATACAGTTAACATTAAACACTGACAGTAGACGTTCAAATACAGATAAATACAGTTAAACTATATGTACATACAAACTATACAGATATACAAATAAGGACATTGCATAAAAATAAAAATAATAGACAATAAAAGAGATAGATAAAGTAAAGTGGTATAAGGTACATGGCAGATAGAGTGCAAACCAGTTAAATAAAACAAAAACTGTGCAGATGTCTTTATCAGACTGACAGAAGAGGTAGATTACAGACAATGCTGGATGAGGTAGAGATCATTCCAGTGCTGCATAAAGTGACTGGTGCGGGTCACGGTTGTAAGGGGGGGGGGGGCCTGGGGTATGTACATTGGGGGGGGGGGGGGGGTCGTAGTGTCAGAGTTCAGTGTTGCGTGGGGTAAAAGAGGGGAGGGGGGGGTCAAGGACGGGGAGGGAGTTCAGCTTCCTGACAGCCTGATGGATGAAGCTGTCCTTCAGTCTGCTGGTCCTCGCCTGGAGACTCCGCAGTCTCCTCCCTGATGGCAGCAGACTGAAGAAGCTGTGTGTCGGGTGGGTGGGATCACCTGCAATGCTGAGGGCTTTGCGGGTGAGACGGGTGCTGTAGATGTCCCTGGAGGGAGGGGAGAGAGACACCAACGATCTTCTCAGCTGCTCTCACTATCCGTTGAAGGGACTTGCGGCAGGACGCGTTGCAGGCACCATACCACACAGTGATGCAGCTAGTCAGGATGCTCTCGATGGTGCCTCTGTAGAAAGTGCACATGATGGGGGTCGGGGCTTTGGCTCTTCTGAGTTTGCGGAGGAAGTAGAGACGTTGCTGTGCTTTCTTGGCCAGTGCTGCAGAGTTGTTAGTCCAGGAGAGGTCCTCTGTGATGTGCACACCCAGAAACTTGGTGCTGCTCGCTCGCTCCACAGTCGCACCGTTGATGGTCAGAGGAGCATGCTGAGTGTGCACTCTCCTGAAATCAACAACAATCTCCTTCGTCTTCTCCACATTCAGAGAGAGATTGTTGTCCCTGCACCACCCGGCCAGGCGGCTCACCTCGCTCCTGTAGTTTCATCTCGGTTGCTAATGAGACCCACCACAGTCGTGTCATCCGCAAACTTGATGAAATGGTTAGAGTTGTGTGACGGTGTGCAGTCGTGGGTCAGCTGAGTGAAGAGGAGGGGGCTCAGCACACATCCTTGGGGGGCCCCTGTGTTCAGTGTGATGGTGCTGGATGTGTTAATGCCGACCCGTACTGGCCTGAGGTCTTCCAGTCAGAAAGTCCAACAACCAGTTGCACAGAGAGGTGTTGAGCCCCAGCTGGGCCAATTTGTGAGTGAGCTGCTGAGGGATGATTGTGTTGAATGCTGAACTGAAGTCTATGAACAGCATCCTGACATATGAGTCTTTTTTCATCTTGTCCATTACGATCACCAGCTAGAGTGCTCATGAGCTCCTCCAGAAGGCACTTCACCTCACACTTAGTCACTCCCTCAAAACTACACTCCCCATAATCCTTTGCCTGGAATCTTGATCATTGATTGCATTCAACTGTCTTGTTACCTCATCAGTCTCACCCTATTTAAAGCCTGGGTTTCCCTCATTCATTGCCTAGTCTTTTAAATGTCACACTGCTGTTCTTAGCACTCGTGTTCTGGTTTTGATCCTTGCCTTTAAGTTCTCTGCCTTGTTGTTTTATTTGGACCAACTATCCTGTGTAGTCTACTTTGCATATTAATAGACTACGGCTTTGGAATACCCCAATAAAACTGAATTTGGATCCTCAATCTTCATGTCCCTGTGCAGATCCTGTCGATGTCCTTCCAAATCTCTGTGCTGTTTTTTTTTTCTGTTTTAGACAATGAAAGTGGATGGTGTCATGAGGCTTTGTCATATATATATAAAATACTTATTTTATAGTATTTGCTCAATGCTATTCCATTAACTATATGAAAAAGAGTTGCACAAAGTGTAATTTCAATTGTGGCCCTTGAAAAAAAACAGCATGGTATGATTTGGAAAAAAAAAAATTGGGTACATTATGTACACATTTAGAGTCTAAGCAGATGTCACTTACGCTGTTCCACAAAGTTCTCCATTCTTGCCCAGGTAGTGTGAGCATTATTGTCTGAATACACTAGTGTTGATATTCTTGTAGTTCAGGGGGGGATGTGTTTGGTACTGACAGGTGTTGTAGTCTGTAGATGAACAGTAAGATATTTGGTGTTCACTGGGTAAAATGGGGTTGCAGCTGTAACCAAATGCAAATTGGTAAAAACTGTAATTCTGAATGAGAAATAAAGCAATTAGCGCTCAGTAATATGATTGATCAAACATCAAGAACATTGGGTTTGCCAAGCACAGCATTTACGGTTTGTCTTTCTGTTTCCAGATGCACTTGTGTGTTGGTGTGTTTTTCAGCTGACTACATGGTGATGCAGTTTGGACATGTGGCGGAGGACATCTTCACTCTGGGCTGTAACTCAGAATTGCAAGAAAAAAAGGTATGAGTTTCATCAGAGCAGGTGTTGCAGGTATGTGCCATCCTTCATAGTATTGCCAATATCAGAAAGGGGGAAATGCCACCAGTTTGTGGTTGAGCTCATTACTTTGGACCAATCAGCTGGCTAGAGGTGACATCACACTTTATTTCACTTGAAATTCAGTAGTATCACACTGGTACACCAAATAGTCTTTATTGCTTTTTACATAGATAATCACATTAAAATCGGCCTTATTAATGAATCATCATTTATATAGAAACATTGCATGATTAAATAATCACATTACTGGATGTACAGTGGCATGAAAATGTATTTGGACACTTGAGACATAGTATATTAAAATGGTAATTTCATTTAAAAAAAATCGAATTCCTTTTTGTTTTAAAGATGTACAAATGCACAAAACATAACATGCGCTCATGGCTATCTATGGTGTTTAGCATTCACTTATTTAATCATGCGTAAAAAATTTTTTAGTTTTGGTTTAGGCTTTTTGGTTATTTGCTGGGAAAAGACTCAGTGGTGTGTCCACATCTCCAGTGCAGAAATATGGAAACACTTTCCCTGGAAATCCACCCGTGTAGGTGCACAAACTACTGTTTCTGAACGGGTCGATGAATCTCAGCTCTCCTTCATCAAAGTCCAGCTGCAATCGGATGATATTTGGCCTCTCATTGCCATCAATATCACTGACAGGTTTTGTTCCTTTCTTGTATTTACCATCTACCTTACGAAAACACCAGAATCTATTTTTTGGATCCATTTTGCAAAGTTTTTTGCGGTTCACCGTTTCCCCCATCACTCCTAGTGTCCAGTTGTTGCTCTCACCCACCTCTACGTCCCAGCAGTGCACACCTGAGCTGAAGCCCTGTGAGGCCAGAACCCCCCCATGCAGCCTCTTCGGGTTATCAGACACATGCAGTTTCACTTCTACGTACTCAACACTGGTGCAATCCTCTGCCACCTGCAGTTTATTGGAGGCTGTGTCTGGATCCAGAGTCACAGGAGCTGAAAACACAGATGACCGTAAACTACAGAGCTTTTCAGCAGTCAGTACCAATGCACTACTAGCCATGTGTTTGTGTTTTGTTAGGTAGGTGGATAGGTAAATAAATAAATTAATGGTGGTAGGTGTGGTCTAATGGTTAGGGAGTTGGACTTTGAGCAAGACACCAAACCCCCAACTATTCCCCGGGCACTGAAGCAAAATGGCTGCCCATTGCTCTGGGTGTGTGTTCACAGTCTGTGTGTTTGTTCACTACTCACTGCTGTGTGTGTGTGCACTTGGATGGGTTAAATACAGAGCACAGATTCCAAGTATGGGACATTCACATTTACTCACCTTCATGTCTTTCCAAACCTGTATGCTGTTATATTTTTCTGTTCCACCCAATAAAAGTGGATGGTGGCCAATGACTTAGTCCAAAAAGCCCCTAATTGTTTTATGGTACTTTTAGGTCTGTTTCATGGCATGTCAGAATTGGCATTACAAGAGTCCAACATGTACAAAGCATTTACGTCATTGTAGAATTCATAATCACAACTCAGAATTTTCTTAGAGCTCTGACTCGTATGACCACTACAAAGTTACCTGGTTACACTCAAATTGACAGTGGCTTCAGCAGTAAAATGTAGTTAATCAGTGATTTCATAATGTATTCAACTGATAAATTCGAGTCCAAGGATATGAACAGCTCCAAGTAGAATGTCAAATGTTATCATTTTGTAATTATAGTAATTACAACATGCCCATGAACACAACATTTCATGGTGTTTTTGGTCCATGTTGGACAGCCTCTGGTCATTGTGAACTATATGGAAAAGAATAACAGCATACAATCTAAGCAGATGCTATTACTTACGCTGTTCCACGAGGTTCTGCATTCTGGCCCAAGTGGTGAAGATCATTGTCTGAATGGGATGGTCCTGATATTGTTGTAATACAGGGGTACTGTTTGGTACTGATGGGCATTTGAGTCTGTCACATAAACAATAATACATTTGGTGTTCAAAGGGTAAAATGTATTGCAGTTATATCAAAAATGTTACTTGTGAAAGACTTACCTTTTTAATGTATCGTTGTAATTCTGAATGTGAAAAAATAAAGAGCAATTAGTGCATGGATACGTGGTTGAGCAAACATCATGAATATCGATTATCAGACATGCTTGCAGCAGATTAGAGCTCTCTGTTGGACTTTTGGCCTCACATTGAGTGTTTACTCTGTACCTGGAGAAATGAGATGTTTTCTGCTTCCATGTCCTGCCAAAAGGCTGCCATCCTCTCGGACAGATCTGAAATCTGTTTGGGAAACTTTTCTATTCTGGACTTGAGTTTCTGATCTTGACGATCCACTTCTTTGCGCAAGGATCTGATCTGTTTCTTCTCTTCCTCTGTAAGAAACTGGTGGAGCTTCTCAAATTCCTTCTTGATTTGGTTTTCTGTTATACTGGTGTGTTTCTAAAATGGTTTAAGAAGATTTAGTCCTTTGTTAATTAAGTTGATGTAAATCTTCACTACTGATTACAATACTAACACATACCTTAATGAGCTCAGCCTGTATCACGCAGCTCTTTTGGGCTTTCTTGAGGTCAGCGAGTGTCACCTGAAGACTGTCCATCTGTGTCTTGAGATCTCCCTAGAATCACATAATAAACTCTTAAAATGCATATTGCAGGTTTAATTTTTTCCCCCCAAATGAATATATAACCTTGTATGTAAATACCATATGAACCGTGAATGCAGGATTTGAAAACGTTTTACAAGACGTGAGGGCACAAATTTTGAAGAAAAAGTGATGCTTTCCTTGACAGTCCTCAAAACCTGCTTTTTTACGTCACATAAGGGAGTCGTCTGCCGGGCTCTGCCTTGAGTGGGCGTGAGTGAGTGTGTTTTCGGTAGTTATTTTTATTTCAGTTTATCATTGTCATGGTAAATTAGGGCTGTGCAATTAACCGAATGTGATTGTTATTCGCATCTCGTCAGTAAAGCCGGTTCTGTGATTGGCACTAAATCTCTATCACCTGCTTTCAGATGGAGCGGTTAATACACAGAGCCGTAGTTCACTGACAAGCTACGCGATATCGCGTTCATAAATCGCAGATGAATCGCATTCGATTATTTGCACAGCCCTATAAAATTATTGTGTTTGTGGAGGTAGCACTAACTCCAGCCTGTAAGGACATCGAGTCCACATGTTTCCTAACAAGAAATAGGACGATATCTTCTGGGCCTCGGTGCGTTAGGGCGGGTGAAAGACTGCACTAATGCATCTGCTTCAAACAACGCGGTGATGTGTAACTTAGCGATCACTTTATACCAGAAGATTATCATCCCGGCGATATGATGCAGTACAACATGGGATACCGAAGTAAGAAGCGAGTGAGACTCCGAGCTGATGCACCTTCAACGGGTCCTTGTGCCCATTTTCGACCTTGTCGAAAATGCCATTTTCGATCTTGTGCCAATGCACCTTGTTGTGCCCATTTTCGACCCCCTGCCAAATTATTGCCCAAGCAGTTATATCACCCTGCAGCCCAAGACTGGTCGTCCACTGAAGCTAAGCAGGACCTGGTCAGTACCTGGATGGGAGACCTCCGGTGAAAACTAGGTGCTGCTGGAAGAGGTGGTAGTGAGGCCAGAAGGGGGTGCTCACCCTGTGGTCTGTGTGGGTCCTAATGCCCCAGTATAGTGACAGGGACACTATACTGTCAAAAAGCACCGTCTTTCGGATGAGACGTTAAACCGAGGTCCTGACTCTCTGTGGTCATTAAAAATCCCAGGATGTCCTTTGAAAAAGAGTAGGGGTGTAATCCCGGCATCCAGGCCAAATTCGCCCACTGGCCTCTGACCATCATGGCCTCCTAATCATCCCCATACACTGATTGACTTCATCACTCTGTCTCCTCTCCATCAGTAAGCTGGTGTGTGGTGAGCGTTCTGGCACAATATGGCTGCCGTCGCATCATCTGCGGATGCTGCACATTGGTGGTGGACGAGGAGATCCCCCCTTCCACACCTAACCCTGAACCTACCAATACTAGGGAGGTAATAATTTGTCAGGGGTCAGAATTGGGCACAGCACCGGTCAGCCTGTGTCCGGCCGCCGGTGGGAGACATGATGCTCACGGATCCGTCAGAGATGCTGCTCCATGAAAATGTCAACTGTGCACTGTAAGTCTTGTTTTGGCTCCATGAGAACACAGCACTGTCTTGTCTTCCACTACACCTGCTCCCCTTTCCAGATCCCTCCAGAGGATCAACAAGATGAGGCTGTTGGCGTCTATCTAGCACAGCATTCACGATTTAACACACTTTCACAACACATTAGTGTGATACCCACACAGTGCTATGAAAAAATATTTGTTATGATTTAGTGCTATATGAATAAAATGAATTGAATTAACCATAAATGCAGATCTGCTTGATATATATATATATATATATATATATATATATATATATATATATATGATGTAAACTTCATAAACAAGTTTTTATGCAGTAAGAAAATTTGTGATTGTGGTTATTTTTTATTGTCACCAAAATGGGGCCGTTCAAAACCTTTATAAAGTCCTCCCTCCTCTGTAAACGGTCTTTATGGCTGACACAACACATGCAGGTAAGGGCTGCCCAGAACACCATAGGCCCAGCGGACCGCTTGTCTGTATGCTGTCAATATTGATTGTCTAATGCCAATGGCATCAAAAAGTGACTTGCGGGTAGTTGTGACCTAAATATAGGAAACTTGTAATTGATAAACAAAAGTGTTCAGGTTGTTTTAATATTCAATTCTTTAATTTACTATGTATTTAGCTCGGCGTAATAAATGATCTTTGCCCTAAATGCGTCTGCTGTCCTGGAGAGGTCTATGCTCCTGTCTGAACTGCATATGGCTATCTGTAGCACGTGTGTGTTCAGACCGCAAGCCTCAAAGCCTGGGTGTAGAGTCAGACTCTGCACATCAAGTGTGCGGGTCACATTCTCCACTAAGACCCGACATGTAACTCCCTGCAGCACTAACTTTCCTCAGCAGTGACCATAACCTCGCATTTACCACACAAACACTCAATGAAACAAAAACGTGTTTATCTTTCTCTCTCTCTCTCCTGCGGTGATGAAACACCTCTATATCACGTAACGTTAGTGTCGGATATTAACGAGTGTGACACCGCCTGATCATTGCTTGTTAGCTTCTGTTACTGGTATCAATACTCATAGATGACCAATACTAGCTTTACTATTGCCTGATTATATTATGTTTCTATACATCGACTCACTGGGGTCTCTAACCTGCAATATGCCTTTTAATATTGAGCTTGAAGATACCAGAAGGATCTCGTAGGCCTACCTTTAAATTCCCAGCAGCCTCGTCGAGAGGAGAACACTTGTGATTTTCATGCTTCTTTGATGTGTAACAGATGACACAGATGGGCTGCTGGTCCTCGAAGCAGAAGAGTTTGAGAGCCTCTTTATGTTCTGGACAAACGTCTCCTGAAACAGCAGTGGTTTTTCTCTTCTTGAAGGACTCACAGAGCGCTCTGAACGCCAGGGTCTTGGTTGGCTCGTCTTGTGAGCATTCCTTGCGACAGACCGGACACTGCGGGACGTTCTGTGTCTCACAGAGAAGCTGGAAACATTCCTCACACAAACTGTGGCTACATTTCAGAGTGACCGGATCGGTGAAGATATCACAACAGACGAAACAGGTCAAATCCTCCTCCAGAAAGGACAAATCATCCGCCATGATTGAATCAGTTCTTAGTAGAAACACTTAATACTGAAAAAGTTCTGACAGTGATTGTAAAGAAGCAGACAATCTCTACTTCTAAAACGCTGTAAACTGGACTTTGCACTACTGTTGGAGATATATTGCGACACCTACTTTCCCTTAAACCCCACCCTTTTATTTCAGTCCATTAACTTCCGTTTCTCTAGAAGCATTAATAAACAACTCCTCCCTCCAGAATATGCTGAATTGAATAAAGTCACTAGATGGCAGTGTGCATCCATGTAATTTGACTTTACGACATTGCAAGGTATTTAAGATAATTTCACATTTGATTTTTCTTGAAAAGAAAATCAAAAACCCACAAGTGGTTCCCAAACAACCACACTTTTTTATGGTGTGCAAAAAGAAGCTAATTGTAGCTAAATTCTCTACAATTTAACAACAATTTAATTTCACGAGTGAATATTTACCGTCAGGGAAACTTGCTAGTTAAATTGATTGCTACTCTGCTACATATATGAAAAATGAACATATGCTTTAATGCAGGGCTGTCCAAACTCGGTCCTGGAGGGCCAGTTTTGTGCCCGATTCTGACCCCTAGTACACCTTGCCCCCTAGTAATGGTAGATTTAGGGTTAGGGGTGGGGGAGGGGTTAGGATTAGGGGTGGGATTAGGATTAGGCAATCATATAGTGATTTCAACGAGAGGGGTAATAATTTGTCTGGGGGTCGAAAATGGGCACAACACCGGCGTCCTGTAGAGTTTAGTTCCAACTTGCCTCAACACACCTGCATGGAAGCTTCTAGTATGCCTAGTAAGAGTGTGATTAGCTGCTTCAGGTGTGTTTAATCAGGGTTGAAGCTAAACTATGTAGGACACCAGCCCTCCAGGACCTAGTTTGGACAGCCCTGCTTTATGTTTTAAAAGATTCCTTACTGCCACTGAATAAATAAACTGCACAAAGTATCTGCAAGCCTTGGAGAATATGCTGATATGCCGACATACACCCTCAGGTAGGCATATTTCTGACAGCTCATTTAATTGTCTTCATAGCCTGTGAGTTTCACCAGAGCAGGTGTTACAGGTGTGTGTGTCATCCTCCACAACACAATCAGGAGGAATTCCATCCTGACACCAACACCACCTGATGAGGTTGAGCACATTACCCTGGACCAATCGGCTGGCAGAGGTGACTTCACCACTGTATTTTACTTGAATAATATCACACAGGTACACCAAATAATATTTATTGCTTTTTACATTGATAATCACATACAAAAATTAGTCTTGGTATTAATGCATCACCCTAAATACTTAAACATTGCATGATTAAGTAATCACATAGCAATGTAAATTGACACACAGTGGCCCCAATAATTATGTGCACATTCAAGTCACACTGCATGAACCGCATTTATTTTGATTATTATCTTGGCAAGTGCAAAAAATACAATGTGTAAAATAAAAAAAGTTAGGTGCAGTTTACCGTTTTTGTTTATTTGCCGGGAAAACATTAAGTGGAGTGTATGCATCTCCAGTGCAGAAATATGGGAACACTTTCTCTGGAAATCCACCTGTGTAGGTGCACAAACTTCTGTTTCTGAACGGGTCGATGAATCTCAGCTCTCCTTTGTCAAAGTCTAGCTGCAATCGGATGACATTCGGCCTCTCATCATCATAAATATTTTTGCCAGGTTTATTACCTTTGTTGTATTCTCCATCCACATAACGAAAACACCAAAAATGACTCTTTGGATCCATTTGGTAAAGATTTTTGCGGTACACTGTTTCTCCCACCACTCCCAGTGTCCAGTGGTCATTGTCTCTTACCTCTACGTCCCAGTAGTGCACACCTGAGCTGAAGCCCTGTGAGGCCAGCACTCCCACATACAGCCTCTTCGGGTTATCAGACACATGCATTTTCCTTTCTACGTACTGAACACTGGTGCAATCCTCTGACACCTGCAGTTTACTGGAGGCTGTGTCTGGATCCAGAGTCACAGGAGCTGAAACACAGATGATTGATGACTATAGAGCATTTATCAGTCAGTACCAATGTGCTACTACATGTGTTTGTGTTTTGGCTATTATAGACACATCGTCATGTCTTTACAAACCTGTATCCTGTATTTTTTATTTTTTTTTCTGTTCCACCCAATAAAAGTGGATGTGATCAGTGGATTGGTCCAAAACAAAAGGTTATTTTGTGGTCCTTGTTGTGTGTTCACGTCTTATGAGAATTACTTTAATTATGAGATTCTGGCTTTTAAAAAGTTTTCATGTAATCCTAGAACTCATTATTACAACTTATTCAAAATGGCAATGGCAATCAGTTATTTCGTAATATTTCTGTTTAATATTATAATTCACTATTGTTAATATCTTAATAATGCAAGTATATTCTGTAAATAAGTCATACAGTACAATGTGTCTATTGATTACACAGATTAATTTTGCTGTAGAATAATTGACAATTGAATAGATTAAATTAGAGTCCTAGAAAGTTAACAGCTACAAACAGTATGTCATATGTTATCATCCTGTAATTATGGTAATTGCGACATGCCCGTAAACAGTATTTCAAGGTGTTTTTAGTCCACGTTGGACCTTGGTCCCTATGAACTGTATGTAAAAGTGCTGAATGAAATTTTAATTTGTGCTCCTTGAAAAAACATAACAGCATACAATTTGGAACAACATTTGGGTAAACAAATTATCTAAGCAATCAGTTTTGGCAGATGCAATCACTTACGCTGTTCCACAAGGTTCTGCATTCTGGCCCAAGTGGTAAAGATCATTGTCTGAATGGATTGGTGTTCAAAATCCTCTGTTTTAAGGGTTATGTTCAGTCCTGATGGGCATTTGAGTCTGTGTAGATATACCGTAAGATTCACTGGGTAAAATGGAATTGCAGCTGTAAGCAAATGCTAATTGGGAAAAGACTCACCTTTTTAATGTATCACTGTAATTCTGAATGAGAAATAAAAAGCAATTAGAGCTCATTTGAGGAAAAATCATGAATGCTGATTACCAGACATCGTTGAGTATTTGTCCTGTACCTGGATAAATGTGATGTTTTCTGCTTCCATGTCCTGCCAGATAGCGGCCATCCTCTCAGACAGATCTGATATCTGTACTAACAAATCCTCTATTATGGATTTGAATTTCTCATCTTGAGGTTCCATTTCTTTACGCAAGGATCTGATCTTTTTCTCCTCCTCGTCTTTAAGAAACTGGTGAAGCTTCTCAAATTCTTCCTTAATCTTGTTTTCTTTCTCATTGGTGTGTTCCTGAAATAGTTCAAGCCTTTTTTTTAAATACAAATGTTCACTACTGATTGCAACACAAATGGTGCATTCAAGTGATGTTTGAAAGATTGTATTTACAAGTTGAAGCCACATGAACACCACCACAATCCACCATCTTGCACCAACCAAAGTGAATACACCTGACATGGTAATTACGATTTCACAACTCATAAATACGAACTTTCCAGGAGGACTTGAGCGTGTCATAACCATATATACCTTTTTTTATTATTTTTTTATTTTATGGATTCTTCAGAGTAAACACGGAACAAACAAACAACATTGTCTCAGACTTCACACGCATTCACAAAACAAAAAAAATACATAAATACAAATTCCAAAGATACAAAAAAATACAGGTTCAGTAAGTGAGGATACCATAGTAAAGATAGAAGTAGAAAAAGGGTAGAAGTGTGTTGTGAAAAGACGAAAATGGCAAGTTCCACGTCCAGCAGAAGAGGTCTGTTATAGGCCATTAGAGTACCAATCAAATATGCTAGTCCAAAATCCAGACAGTGAAGGACAATACC
This sequence comes from Oxygymnocypris stewartii, assembly GCA_003573665.1. Taxonomy (NCBI): domain Eukaryota; kingdom Metazoa; phylum Chordata; class Actinopteri; order Cypriniformes; family Cyprinidae; genus Oxygymnocypris; species Oxygymnocypris stewartii. The sequence goes on along the minus strand of QVTF01023768.1, from coordinate 31,267 downwards.
AAAAAGCATGAGCAGATGTATCCTCCGTGACCTTGCACTTATCACAGAATGATGAAACAGAAGAGAAAATGTTGTGCAGTTTGGTCTTGGTATAATGCAAACGATGAATGACCTTGAATTGTATCAACTGATGTCTTCTGTTAACTGAACAGGACCGTACTGCAGTCAAACACCTATCCCATGTTTCGTCTGAGAGCTCAGCTCCCAGTTCATCCTCCCAGGCCACTTTAAATCTCCCATTAGGGGCTGTAACACAACTTTTGATTTGTAAATAACCAAAAAAGTGAGAGTGGGGCAGATCAAACTTCTCTCTTAGCTGGTTAAAGATGCAAACCTTCCCTCAACATAAAGGTCTTTAAAAGAACATTAACCCTTCTCCTTCCAAATAAAATAGGTTCTGTCAGACCATGGGGTTGAAAAAGAATGACTGTGGCAAATTGGTGTATACACAGAGGTATCTGGCAGGGACAGAACTTTTCTTACTTGATTTAATATTTTGATAGAATTTTTCAACATAATATTTAGCTTATTTACAGCTGTAGGCTTGTCGACCATGGAGAATAACATGGCCGCTAGTGAGGTCCCAACAACCATGCCTGTCTCCATTTGCACCCATAGGGGAGCCTCAAGGGACCGGTTATTCAATGTTCCCTTCTCCTATACATTAAAGCCTTAACATTAGCAGCCCGATAATAGTGTTTATATACTGGCATACCCAAACCGCCCACAGACCCGGGCTTTTGTAAATGAATTTTAATAACCATATATACCTTATTGATGTCAGCCATTTTCACACAGCTCTCATGAACTTTCTTCATTTCAGTGTGGGTTGCCTGAAGTCTGTCTATTTTTGTCTTGAGATCCTCCTAGAATCACAGGTTAAACTCTTAATAATCAGGGTGAAGCGGCCAAAAATTTGTCAGATCAAATAGCAAATTCCTCGTACCTTTAAATTCCCAGCAGCCTCGTCGAGAGGAGAACACTTGTGATTTTCATGCTTCTTTGATGTGTAACAGATGACACAGATGGGCTGCTGGTCCTCGAAGCAGAAGAGTTTGAACTTTTTTTTATGTTCTGGACAAACGTCTCCTGAAACAGCAGTGGGTTTTCTCTTCTTGAAGGACTCACAGAGCGCTCTGAACGCCAGGCTCTTGGTTTTCTCGTCTTGTGAGCATTCCTTGCGACAGACCGGACACTGCGGCACGTCCTGAGTCGTCCAGAAACGCTGGAGACATTCCTCACACAAACTGTGGCTACATTTCAGAGTGACCGGATCGGTGAAGATATCACAACAGACGAAACAGGTCAAATCCTCCTCCAGAAAGGACAAAGCATCCGCCATGAAGTCAGTTCACAGAACCACTTACCGACAAAAGTTTTGACAAGAACTGTAGTAATGGCAATAGTTGCTTCGTTTACTTCTAAAAACCCAAGAAATGTACTTCACTCTTTTATTAGAGATGTACTGCAAAACTTGCTTTACCTTTCCCTTCTACACCCAAAACCTTTCTGTTTGTGTAGTTAACTTTCGTTTCTGTTGAAGCATTAGCAAACATCTCCTTCCTCCAGGATATCATGTTACAAAGAATAACAACCATGATCACACAGTGTGGCTGAACCTGCTCAGCATGAAGTTTTACTTAAATTAGAGCATACATTTGTTACTGACTTGTTTACTTAATTTGGTTGAATGTAAGATTATACTCTTATAATCTAAGAATGCTCAAGTAATTATGTCTAGTCACTTGCATTAATTATATGTGTTAAAGTTTAATAGTGCAGTGTACCAATATTTAGTATTTTTTTACTGTAGGCAAAGTAGGCAAAGGTCTTGAGGATGTGTAAATGTTGACTACAGAGTTGGAGAAAAGAGCTGAGTTGGATAAAGTTGTCACTAGATGGCATTTGCAACTGGAAGGTTTGTCAGGTTAGTAGTAATATTAATTTATGGTATTGGTTTCGATATTATTTACTGATTCAAATTAGTCATCATCAATAAGTTATTATTGTTTTACTACTCTGTGCATCCACCAGACATGTTCTTGTGCCCCAAACATTAAAAAAACCTTGTGATAGACCCGAAAATCACTTCCTTATGAACGTTGGCCCTCTTTGAACACTGCTTAGAGCAGAATGACTATGCATTTTTCATTCATAATTTTACTTGGCTAATGGCAATACTCATTTCTGATTCATCAATTGCACCATCTAGCGGTCTGTTATCATAACAATAGCTACAACTGATAACAGACTGCTTGTCCTGGGCTGGTGTGGTTACACGTGGTCTGCGGTTGTGAGGCCGGTTGGATGTACTGCCAAATATTCTGAAATGCCTTTGGAGATGATTTATGGTAGAGAAATGAACAAGCAACAGCTCTGGTGGACATTCCTGCAGTCAGTATGCCAATTGCACGCTCCCTCAAAACTTGCGACATCTGTGGCATTGTGCTGTGTGATAAAACTGTACATTTTAGAGAGGCCTTTTATTGTGAACAGCCAAAAGCACACCTGTGCAATAATCATGCTGTCTAATCAGCATCTTGATATGCCACACCTGTGAGGTGGATGGATTATCTCGTTCACTAACACAGATTTAGACAGATTTGTGAACAATAATTGAGAGAAATAGGCCTTTTGTGTACAAAGAAAAAGTCTTAAATCTTTGAGTTCAGCTCATGAAAAATGTGGGCAAAAACAATAATAATTGTCTATATTATATATAGTGTTTATGCTATTTTGTACAGTACCTATTTGTATATTATTCTTTTATTATCTGTGTCTTGTCCTGTTTCTGTCATTCTGTTGCACTCTGGAGCTTCGATCACTATAACAAATTTCCACGTATGAGTAAACATACCTGGCCAATAAAGCTCATTCATTCATTCTCATTCATTCATTCATACACTGGTGGATTTCCAGAGAGGGTGTTCCCATATTTCTGTACTGGAAATTATTTGAAGTCACTGCATCTTTTTCCGGCAAATAAAAAAAACTTCTAACATGATTTCTTTTCTCAGCATGATAAGATTAGCGACCGTTGCTATTGACAACTCTGTTGGAAAAAAAACCACCATCAATGAATACTAATGTATTTTATGATTTGCGCATACGTCCTCTTTCTGAAAAACAAAAACAATTGTCCCTTTGGTTTGATCATTTATCAGATAATATGACCTCCATGTGAATATTTAATAATGGGGTCTGAATAGATTTATTTCTCAGGGAAAGCAAGAACTGATGAAATGTGTACCTTGATAGCAGTGTAAGTTGCTTCGCATAAAAGAGTCTAGCAAATCAACAAATTTAAATGTTAATCAAGCAATGTTTCAGTATTTAGGGTGAAGTATTAATAATAAGCCAGATTTCAATCTAATTATCAATGTAAATATATAATCTAAAAATCAATAAAGACTAATTTGGAGCAGCAGTGTGATATGATTGAGGTTGTCATGTCACCTCTACCAGCCAATTGGTCCAGGTTAATGGAGTGTAACAGTCGGGTTGTGTAAATAAAAATACCATGTCAAATATTCCTCCAGAAAGGACAAGGTGTCAGCCATGTCTGAGGTCAATTCTTAGTAGAGGAACTCAAATGATAAAAGTTCTGACAGGAATTTTACAAAATCAGTTGCTTTACTTCTGAAATCCAACAAAGTGTACTTTGCACTGGTGTCAGAGATATTTCTATAAAGCAGTAGCTCTTAATCCTGGTTCATGTGTAACCCCCCCGACACGGGTCCGCACCAACTCACCGAGCGGGTCGCAAACCCGGGACTCCGGCGCGGGAGGCGGGCGCGCTAACAAGGAACGCCAAAGGCTACAGCCTCTAGCGTCAGTCGCTAGAGCGCCTCTTTTGAGGTCAGGGAAGTGAGGTTTACACACAGCCCTTACTGGCATACATCCGTTACACTCACCCCCCTAAACCTCACTCCCGTCCGGGTCACGGCACCAATGTAACCCCCCCAACACGGGTCCGCACCAACTCACCGAGCGGGTCGCGAACCCGGGACTCCGGCGCGGGAGGCGGGCGCTCTAACAAGGAACGCCAAAGGCTACAGCCTCTAGCGTCAGTCGCTAGAGCGCCTCTTTTGAGGTCAGGAGAGTGAGGTTTACACACAGCCCTTACTGGCATACATCCGTTACACTTGCACGTTTTGTTTATCTCACTTAGTTACCACATTTGATTTAGATCACCAGCTCATTTGGAGAGAGCTCCATGAACTGAACTGAGCTTGTCAGATAAGAGAGTATAATCACATATACTTTTTTATCCAATAAACTGCCATCTAATTTATGAATAGAAGGTTAATCAACCTTAATCTTTCTGTCAAAAAATAATTTCCATTGATTGATTGTACAGAATATACCAAATAAAATTAAATACTTTTATATATGCAAATAAAACATATTTAGGAACGTTATTTATACTAAAGCAATACATAACTACTAAGTCAACATTCTGAAAATGTAAAATGTTTTGTTAGAAATGTTTTGTTTGTCTAGTATGCACAAGTAATGCCTACATCTCTTACATACCTTTAAACTAAGTTGAATAGTGCAGAGCACCACTATTTAGTAATTCATAAGTGTCCTACTAGGCAAACGTCCTAAGGGCAGGGGCGCGGGAAGGTGTTTTATGTAGGGGGTGCTGTGTGTGGTGGGGGGGGGGGGGGGGTAGTCAATTTCTGCGTATAAATATTACGCCAAATAGAAACAGAAAATCGTGCTATAGCCTACGCACTTTCATGAGATCGTGTTATACAACAATTAGCTATTTTACAAATGGGAATAGGCTACAATGAATTCATAACAATGTTTTACATTCAAGCTACTGTCAAGCTTAAAAACCCTTAAAATGTATAGTGAAAAGTTATTTTAAAAGCATCTGGAATGCAATAAAGTAATTTTAAAGCTGTTTTTAAAGCATTTGCTGCATGGATTGAAAAGATAGGTTTATGTGAATTATTTATTGGCCTATCAGTCAGACAAAATTGCATTGCAGCAAATCCTTTAAATTTCAAGGACAAAGATTTACATACTTTATTTTTTATTGTTGAATACAATTATAAAATAAAACGCAAATTATAATCGGGCCTGTTTTAGGCTTTCCCTTATTTTTATATTTTAGATGGTGAGGTGACGGGGAAAAATGACTCGCCATCTCCTCATTGGACGCACAGAGAGAAATATATGCATCTTAACGGATTACATAGGCTAATGAAGAGTTTTTGCTTTGCTTTGAATTATTTCGTTTTAAAGTAGTATTTTAAAGCTTTCTATAGATATATTTCTCATATCTCTGAGCCAGTTTCGAGTTGCCGAGTTTCGGTTCATCATTAAAGCGCTCTTGTTCAAAACCGGCAGAAAGTGCATTCTCTGTTTTCCTATTTTATAAAAGCACAATGTTGATATTGTGAATGCACACAAATACAAGTAGACCCTTTACAGTTCCAAATTATATATTACTCTTACCTTTATGAGAAAAAAATCACATGGCGTATTTTAAGTTGTTTTTACTGTAAGAAAAAAATCCTCCATGTCCTGTAAAGCTCGCTTCAGCTTCCACTCTCCACACAAACTGTCGGATATTGCACATTTATATAGGTTCAACATTTAAACTAACACGGTGATATGCTTGAACTGTTTATAGGCCTATCTATCGATTTTATTTTAGTCAAGTCGTGATGATTTGATAAGGCTAAATGAATCAAACATAGGCGATCAACTCTGATGCTGGCCGCTTGGTCGTTGCTTAAAAGAAAAAAAAAACATTTAACGAACAAAAATGCTCCCAAGGTTTTTCTAAATTAACTTTATGAAGAAAAAAAAAACGAAACATAGTCTAATCACATTTCCATTACATACAAAACTGAACTATTTTAATAGGTAGCTATAACCTGTTTTGGGAGAAGGCAAAGACTCATATCGCTGAGAGCAAAAAAAAAAAAAAGTTGTTTTTTTCTTCCAGTACATCCATGATATTTCCATGTTCTGCTTTTAAGCCACAACCTACAGATCCCACAACACAAACATAACATTCACAAACATAAAAGCAAGCATTGGCAGTGCTGCGCGTGATTTGGCAGGATGTGCGCAACGCGCGCATCAAATACATTTACATTTACATTTAGTCATTTAGCAGACGCTTTTATCCAAAGCGACTTACAATTGGGGAATACATAAAGCGATTAATCTTGAAGAGGCAAACATAAAGAGGAAGTTCCAATAACACCAAGTCTCAGGCATTGTTCAAATAAGTACAAGCTAGCAAGGAAAGGAGAGAAAGATAAAGAGAAAGAGGAAGATTTTGAAAAAGTGAAAAAGTTTTTTTTTTTTTTTTTTTTTTTTTCATGTAGTCAAGTAGAGTTGAAAGAGATGAGTTTTCAGTTGTTGCTTGAACATTGACAGGGATCCAGCATTCCGGATGGGGGTGGGAAGATCATTCCCAAATAGCCCTGCATCAGTTTAATAACTTTGATAACTTTAATTCTTACAACTTTTAAATTAATGGGCAAATGGTAAATATGTCGAAGATCACATAGAAATCGATAGCAAAATAGCCAATGTAAACTAAATGTTATGAACATCGGAGCAACCATAGAAATGTTTAAATGAATCTTTATTATAACAAATTTAGCCTATATTTTTTTTTATTCACAACAGTTTACAGTTGCCCACAGAAAAAAAACAGGGGGTGCTGCAGCACCCTCAGCACCCCCTGTTCCCGCGCCCCTGCCTAAGGGTGAGTAAATAATGGCAGAATCTAATTTCTGAACTGTCTTTTTAAGTCAGCAGGTCTGCAGAGACCACAGAGTGGGAGAAAAGAGAGGAGGTGTTTAAAATTGTCACTAGATGGCAGTATGCCTCCGTGTAATTTGACCTTACCTTATGACACTGCAGGGCGTTTCTAATAATTTCACATTTGATTTTTTTAAAGAAAGTCAAAACCTTACAAGTGGTTCCCAAACAGCCACAATTTTTTGAAAGAAGTTCATTGTCGCTAAATGCTCTGTGTGTTCATGTGTGTGTTTCCTTTTATTTCATTAGCTTGTTTTTCTCCAGCATATGGTGTCTATGAGTCCTACAGCTAAACGAAGATCCGTTCATTGCATGGCATTTATTAATCACAGTGGGGTCCTGCAGCTGCTGTTTGTACACTGACATATGCATACAAGGTTAGTTCACTCAAAAAAGAAAAGACAACTTACTCTCCTTCATATACGTTCAAAGCACAATGTGTATGTACTCTATGGTTATGTGTAGTCATTTGTGCATCTTGGGAGACTTTTATCTTTTGCATATAAAATAATCAAAAATTCTCCTTGTTTACGTTATTCCTCAGGAAAAAAGCAAACCACAATGTACAGGTTTGGAATGACTAGGGTGAGTAAATAATTACATCATTTCCTTTATTATGTCAACTTTTCCTTTAATAAACAGAAAGAAATGAGAAATGTAGAGAGGTATATCACACAAGCAAGAGTGTTGGGCAGCCAGAAAGACTGATATTTGAGGGACCCAGGTGTTTCTGTTATGTGTGCTCATCTCCCAGGGCTCTTCTGCGGCACTTCATCCATGTGGGACGCGACGCTGCATCAAATTCTCTACACTGCTGGCACAATATGTCTGTGCACCAATACTGTCCATGTCAGTTTTCCTCCTCTCTTTCACGCTGTCTCTCTCTCAAACAGTCCTTACATCAGAATTAGCAAAGCCCCTGTCCGAACTCCAGTCGGCCAAACACTGCAAGAGCTTTCAGTCAAAGCTAATCTGCTCTTGGTTCTCTATGGTACATGTGGAATTGGCATTTTCCATAAAAAACATTCACCTTGATCATTATCTGCTAAAGGAACAGTTTGTCCCAAATGATCTTCACTCTTCAAAGGTTAAAAAAGAGGATTTTTGCAGCAAAGTCATTTTCCACAAAAAAACTTTCAGTGAACAGTTCTTAAGTTAAAGAACCATTTATTTTTTAATACAAATAACTTTTTGGGGAATAAAAAGATTCCATAGATGTTAAAGATTCTTCATAAAGAACCTTTATAGTGTTTCTGTTATTAATATACTTTCCATTATTTGATTCCAAACCCATTAAGAGCTGCATACAGATTACTTTATGTATTATAGTAAAAAAGTATAGCATATGAGTTTGAAAAAGTAAATAATGGCATAATTTCATAATGAATGAATCCTTTGACATAACAGTATCTCATTTTGTTGATAACATTCTCTGGCCCTTTGGAAAGCTAAACAAAGTGTTTTATACAGAATTGAATCTTTGATAGTATATGAATGCAATTAATTATACCATGTCAAAAGGCTTCTTTGCATGCCCTCCATGTTTGTAGAGGCGAAGCTCGGTGTATGCGTAACGGGTGCATCTCATTTCAGCTTTCACACATGAATAAAGACCATTGCAGAAATTGGATTAAATGCACAATTTCACCAGATGGACCAGAGCTGCTTACAAAGTGCCAGTCACCTTTTCAGCTGATGTCTCATCTCTGTGGCGAACAGTGGGATATCTAGACAAACAGACCATCAATGCCAAGGGCAAAGACACAAAGTTTTCTTGAAAGGGCTCTTGATATGCAGGAGCATCTGTCCAGGTTGTTGTGGGTAATGGGATACTTCGAAACAGGCACACATTCATATCTAATTCTGGTCATGTCTCGCAGGAAAAGAAAACCTCAGATGAGATCTCTTTAAAGGAATGGTTCTCCCATAAATTAAAGCGTGCTCCGCCTCAGGCCATCCAAAATGTAGATGTGTTTGTTTCTTCGTCAGATTTGGAGAAATTCGGCATTCCATCACTTGCTCTTGCATCGTTTTTCTGGATTATGGAGTTGAATTTTAACCAGAAGAAATTTTTTGAAAATAAAAGTCTTAATGATGGACTTGTTTCTCACAAACATGCAGATTTTGTCTTCTCCAGATGTTAACTGGAGTGGTGTGGATTATTGTGATGTTATTATCAGCTGTTTGGACTCTCATCCTCACGGCACCCATTCACTGCAGAGGATCCATTGATGAGCAAGTGATGTAGCTACATTTCTCTAAATCTGATGAAGAAACAAACTCGCCTACATCTTGAATGGCCTGAGGGTGATTACATTTTTTAGCAAATTTCCATTTTTGCATGAACTATTTCTTTAATGCCTCACTTGTTTCTCCTAGACAGCAATGCAATCCTTGTTGAGAATAACATGCATCGATGAAGTGCTCAAAATAAGACCAGGAACATGTCAAACATGCAACTTGAGCAATATAGTTATCCTCTGGTAGATGTTATATGGATTTGGCTTCAGGGATTGAGGACCAAAGCCAGTGTTCAAGCTGCAGAATCATGCTGTTTTTAAAGTTGTAACGTCAATTCAGAAAAAACGGAGATGACAGCAGAGCAATTGAGCCGAATCGCTCACCACTGCAGTTTTACCTCTCTTGAAGGTTGTGTTTGGGAGATTAATTTGTACCTAGAAATGTCTCGCATTGTTTTTTCTTTTCTTCCAGGGCAATATAGAGAAACGCATGTTCTGTGCTGGCGGGATGGAGAACCGATCTAGATCTCTGGGATACTTGGAGATTGGGTTCCACTGCGATCTGCAGCAGTCAGCTGCTACTGTAGAGCTGTCAGTCTGGAGACGGGACACACGCACGCAATCAGGTACAGAGTGATGAATTTCAACATCAAAACGGACACAAAAACACACATACACATGCAATTATACTTAAAGCTGCTCTAAGCTATTTCTGTGCCACTGGCGGCACCAAACCAAACGGCAAAATTACTTGATTCCTATGTTTTTCTGAAGCACAAGTAAAAAGGTGCTGTACATGTCTCTGTAGATATGGCTCGGTGTATGAGATTATTTTCACTTACATTTATTGTGAAGTGAATATGGTTAGACTCGTCGTTTAGAAAAGTAATAACACACCTATCTTCAACAAGCCACATGATATTCATGCTTAAATGGTGCAGAACGAGTACAAAAGTTGAATTGCAAGCAGTTTTCAACATTGATAATAAACAGAAATGTTTCTTGTAAATCAGTATATTATTTCTGAAGATCATGTGACACTGAAGACTGGAGGAATTATGCTAAAAATACAGCTGCGCATCACAGAAATAAATTACAACCTAAAATATATTCAAACAGAAAAGAGTTATTTCAAATTCTAAAAATATTTCACATTTTTTTACAGTATTCTTAATCAAATAAACGCAGCCTTGGTGAGCAGAAGACAGTTCTTCCAAAGATATTAAAAATGTAATTATTCTATACGTTTGCCCAGGATGGTATAATTTTAAATTCTATTGCCATAGAATGAATGCATTGATACAATATTTGAATCTGTTCTCTGATATCTACATAGAAGGTAAGGGCAAAATCTCTCCAGAAATGGTTTCACGTGTGCATTTACAACCCTAGGATTTGTCCCTAGAATGAAAGGGTCAGTTACAGGCCTTTTTCACAGTCCGCGTTCGAAAACCGGAAACGTCGAGTAGTTGTGTAAAATAACTTCCGCTGTAGCCTGTATGAATGGCAATGCCTATAGCACGGTTGTTGTGATCTATTAATGAACAATTCATCATAGATGATTTATTAAAACATGTTAACCACATTAATCAGTATGACGAAAAAAGGAACATTTTTCTTCCATACTCTAGTATCAGGTACCACACATTTTACAAGATCAGATGCTTGTGCTCAGGATCTGTTGTTAATCAGGCCATCATCCTCAGTCATCTCTCCGTACTCTGTTTATGTGGTAAGTGAACTCGTATGTACTGTAACAGGCTACTGCTAGCAGCTAACCATGTCCCTTTAGTGGCTCTCGTTATTTTATTAGAACGCGCTATTTGCTTTCCGTGCCTTTCTACAGACACCAACCCATCCCTGCACAGCCTGGAACTTAACATTTATTTCCATGATCTGCCATTTTCGCTGTTTCCTCGCTTGTTTCTTCACAACACCTGCAGAACTTCTGATGGTGCGGCTGGCCTAGAACATATATGCAGGTGTTGGGGGCGTAACTATTAGTGATCCAGACTATTACGTCACAGTCGGTGTTATGTTCTGTTTCGCCTATTTTTCAGCGGTCCTTTGCATTCACGAGATTTACATTAGAAGGAGGAAACAATGGTGTTTGAGGCTCACGTATGTCATTTCCATGTACAGAGCTGTTATTATTTAACTATGCCAAGATAAAGACAGTTCCTTCTATGGCACCTTTAAAACTGGAAATTACGACGGAGTCAAATGGGACAAAATGTTACATTGAAGTTGCTCGCATGAGTCAAAGTAATCTCCCACAATGCATTTAGAGCGACACGTTTACCTTTTCTGTTCAAGCCGTGTCGGTCAGCACATGAGAACAGAGAGTTCCTGGATGTGTCTTTGCACCGTGTAAACTGTGTGTTTGAGCATCACACCGCAGGGTGATGAATGGAGGGATGGTGGAAATGTGTTTCTCAGGTAACCAGACGGCCGTCGTTTCACCGTGCGTGGGTAGATATAGACACGATCTGCTGGGATGCAAAGCAGGAATGCCTCATCTGGCAATTACAGCACGCAGCACGGAGCAGCGGGCCATACGAACTTTATTAAAGTTACACAAATGTCTCATATTTCTCTCGGTAGACCAGACTCATTCTCTCTGCAGATCAAATTCATCTCTCATCTTAAACCCAGCAATTTAAAAACTCCCAAACCATTTACGTTTAAGATATTGGTTGAGTCTCTTAAAGAAATGCTGGGTCATGTTTCACTCTTAAAAGAAAAAGGAAATAATTAATTTATAAGAGGATTCACAGATAGAAAATGAAGCTTTTTATTCATATTATAAATGAAGCACCCTCCCTTCTGCAAAACAACGTATTATTATTATTAAGGGCAGTCTCACAATTTAGATCAATTATTTTGAATTCAATTAATTCACCAAAAAATGAAAGAAATATATACTTTAATATTTAAATATATATGCGTATGTACAATTTCTGAGTGTGTACCTATATGTAATATATATATATATATATATATATATATATATATATATACACTATATTACCAAAAGTATTGGGTCCCCCCCCCCTTTTAATGAAAGGTTTGACTACTTTAGTAATTTCCATGAGTACAAATCTTAATGTTTAAGTATATAATGGTATTCTATGGAATCTAATTTTATAGCAACAATTTGGACAGGACTCTTTTCTATTCTAACATGACAGTGTCTCTGTGTATAAGACAAGAATCAAAGAGAAATGATGATTCAGTCAGTGTGGAAGAACTTGACTGGTCTGCAGAAAGCAGCTGAACACCTCTGGTGTGACTTTAAATGAGACACAAACTCATCATCAAACACACATGACTTGTACATTCATTATATGGACAAAAGTACTGGCACCCCTTCTTTAGAAGAGAAAAAGGCACTTCCAAACTGTGCCAACAAAGAAATTCATGTACTTTAAAATTGTATTTCCAGCTATGTTGCAACAGTTTTGAAGTGTATGAAATGACTGAACCCATATGTCATGACGTGATGGTGATGAGTTTTTGGTGAGGTACTGTGATGTTAGAATAGAAAAGAGTCCAAACTGTTGCTATAGAATTAGAAGCCCACAATTCCCCAGAATATCATTATATGCTTAAATATTAAGATTTGTACTCATGGAAATTACTAAAGTACTCAAACCTTTCATTAGAAGGAGGTGACCCAATACTTTTGGCAATATAGTGTGTGTATATATATATATAAACAACACAATTTCTTATTTTTTGTATTTGACCCTGGAGCACAAAAGCAGTCTTAAGTCGCTGGGGTATATTTGTAGCAATAGCCAAAAAATTTGGGTCAAATTTATACATTTTCCTTTTATGCCAAAAATCATTAGGATATTAAGATCATGCTCCATGAAGATATTTAGTAAATTTCCTACCGTAAATATATCAAAACTAGTAATATGCATTGCCAAGAACTTAATTTGAACAACTTTAAATATGATTTTCTCAATATTTAGATATTTTGCACCCTCAGATTCCAGATTTTCAAATAGTTGTATCTCAGACAAATATTGTCCGATCCTAACAAAAGGTGAATAAATAAGCTTTCCATTGATGTATAAATCTCAATTTCGAAAAATATACCCTTATGACTGGTTTTGTTGTCCAGGGTCACATATAAATTAATAAATTAATAATAATATCTTATAAATACATTTGAATAATCATATTTAATATAATTTATATTTAATTGAAGTAAATAAATGTTAAAATATCTACAAATATTTGTTGAATTATTGGAGTGAGAATTGGATATATGTATATCATATACAGTATATACCCAATTCTTTTTCATCTGTTTTTTTCTTTTGATTTTGGTGTAAAGTATTTCTCAAGCTTTCATCACACCTGGAACTGTTTGTATTTGTATTTTTCAGTATTTGTTTATACTGGAAAGAGAAATATCAAATGACAGATTATTTCATCAAATGTGTTGCGGTTTAGAGGATGCAGCGATCACAGAATGATGAGTGTTTATAATCCACTTTCCCTCATGATGTAACATGGTTTTATTATTCAGGAGATTAGAAACCGAGTAAGACGTGTTAGTTAATATCCTCCTCTGGCTGTCAGGACTGATGCGTCTTCATAGATTTGACAAGAAGCAAATCATGCCTGCGATTCCCTTCATAATATATGAGAGAAAGAGGAAGGGGAAACCTTGTCCAGTAAGCTCTCATTGATCGTTGGTTCGATACACGGCGGGCGACCCACTGTGTTTGATTGTGATAAGCAGTGATGTATGTGCGGTTAGCGGACATGAAGTGGGTGGGTTAATGTTTGACTCATGGTGGTTGGTCTGTGGCTATAAGGTGCTTTATTGAGTTTGTGGTGCAGCCTCTTGTTGAATCATTGCCTCTTGATTTTACAGGTCGGTATGACCGTATATTTCATGTGTCATGAACTGATGAAGGTGAACTTGATAAATGAAGGATAAAAACATGTTATCTCTTGCACGCATACTGAGTAAAATGCGTAGATTTAAGTGGTACCAAAATGCTGTTGCAATTGATTAAATTTATCTAATGATTCATTTATTGACAAGAAACTAGACTTCTCAATCAATGCATTTGAGAAAATTAATTAAGCTTGTGCATGCATCTTCTGCTTTCTTTCTTTAGCGTTTCGCATGCATTTGAGAAAATTAATTAAGCTTGTGCATGCATCTTCTGCTTTCTTTCTTTAGCGTTTCGCATGCATTTGAGAAAATAAATGATGCTTGTGCATGCATCTTCTGCTTTCTTTCTTTAGCGTTTCGCATGCATTTGAGAAAATTAATTAAGCTTGTGCATGCATCTTCTGCTTTCTAACTTTAGCGTTTCGCATGCATTTGAGAAAATAAATGATGCTTGTGCGTGCATCTTCTGCTTTCTAACTTTAGCGTTTCGCATGCATTTGAGAAAATTAATTAAGCTTGTGCATGCATCTTCTGCTTTCTTTCTTTAGCGTTTCGCATGCATTTGAGAAAATTAATTAAGCTTGTGCATGCATCTTCTGCTTTCTTTAGCGTTTCGCATGCATTTGAGAAAATAAATGATGCTTGTGCATGCATCTTCTGCTTTCTTTCTTTAGCGTTTCGCATGCATTTGAGAAAATTAATTAAGCTTGTGCATGCATCTTCTGCTTTCTAACTTTAGCGTTTCGCATGCATTTGAGAAAATAAATGATGCTTGTGCGTGCATCTTCTGCTTTCTAACTTTAGCGTTTCGCATGCATTTGAGAAAATTAATTAAGCTTGTGCATGCATCTTCTGCTTTCTTTAGCGTTTCGCATGCATTTGAGAAAATAAATGATGCTTGTGCATGCATCTTCTGCTTTCTTTAGCGTTTCGCATGCATTTGAGAAAATAAATGATGCTTGTGCATGCATCTTCTGCTTTCTTTAGCGTTTCGCATGCATTTGAGAAAATTAATTAAGCTTGTGCATGCATCTTCTGCTTTCTAACTTTAGTGTTTCGCATGCATTTGAGAAAATAAATGATGCTTGTGCGTGCATCTTCTGCTTTCTTTAGCGTTTCGCATGCATTTGAGAAAATAAATGATGCTTGTGCATGCATCTTCTGCTTTCTTTAGCGTTTCGCATGCATTTGAGAAAATAAATTATGCTTGTGCATGCATCTTCTGCTTTCTTACTTTAGCGTTTCGCATGCATTTGAGTTTCAGAAAGCGGAGATGAACCTCTGATAATCTCATTTGAGACCAGAACATTCTCCAGCAATAATATTCTTACGGCTTTAGTAAAATAAAAGAGCAACTTTCTGTTGACTTTGCTAATATATAACCGGCTTAAATGAAATCCTCCTCCTCTTCATTAAATAACTCATTTGGGAGGAAAGATCATGTTATTGAGTTCCAATGTCAGGCTCGGGGTTGCCATAGAAATTAATGCACAATCCGTGTGCATCTAAGTATTTAAATTTATAAGAGCTAATATATTCTGATTAATAATGCATGTGATTCACAATGAGCTCTGAGAAGTGTGCTCAAAGTTTAAAGAGATTGAAGTTTTTATTGTCTGTAATCTCGGGGATTATGTGGGCAGCGCTGAGGTTAGATTAGAGATTACAGCCGTCTGCTGTGTAATCCAGCTCGGTTTAATAACATTTCATACTGAGATCAGGGGAAACGCAGTAATGGGATATTAGGATCTCATCCAGAGCTCTCTCTCTCTCTCTCTCCTCGGTGTGTGCAGAGAGAGTTTCAGCAGTAGAGCAGCTTTTCACCCGTTTTGCATCACAGTATTTGTATTAGTGTGATTGGGTTTAATGTCCTCTGGGTTGCATGACTTTTTCTTCCTTGTGTAGTTTTGTTCATGGCGTATTAGTATGTGGACGTCACATAACCTGTCTATGTTGACTTCTGAGTAATTTGACGATGAATTTATGCCAAAATACCAACACAAACTGAAATGTGATACAGTAAGTCTTTTTATTAATTCAAGATTTTAAGGCCCATTTTTCCAAGCGTTTTGTTACATTTACAGCAAATGAAAGAGTCAAAAGATTAGTTCATCCAAAAATGAAAATGTGCTGAACATTTACTCGCCTTCAGGCCGTCTAAGATGTAGATGAGTTTGTTTCTTCATCAGATTTGGAGAAATGTGTCATTCCTTTGCTTGCTCAGCAATGGATGCTCTGCAGTGAATGGGTGCCGTCAGAATGAGAGTGTTGGAGAAATGTGTCATTCCTTTGCTTGCTCAGCAATGGATGCTCTGCAGTGAATGGGTGCCGTCAGAATGAGAGCTGATAAAAACATCACAATAATCCACACCACTCCAGTCCATCAGTTAACATCTGGAGAAGACAAAAGCTGAAACAAATCTATCATTTATAAAAAAAAACATTGCTTCTGGCTAAAATACAGATCCATAATCCATAATAACACTGAAAAAGTCCATCAAAATCCAGCCACATATTTGTTCAGAGCTGTTTTGTCTTGTAAACGCTGCTTGATCTGTGCAGATTTCTCTCCTGAATCAGACTAGAACACTTTTTCACTGGAGGAACCATTATTATGGATTATGGATTATGGATTCGTATTGTAGCTGGAAGCTAAACTTTACTTGATACGTGCCAAGACACCACAAAGGAACAATGCAACTATCAGTAAAACACTGTTTACATGAGCAACAGAAATGACATCAGCAGAAGTTCATCACCTAGAACAGAAGCTGCACCTCAAAACAATGTTTTTATTGAATAATTCATGCAGGTGCTTGAAGGTGCTTTTTTATACCCTCAGGCACAGGTGCATTACTGTACCGTAACTTGTTTTTGCTTGTTTTGATGATTCAAAATGATGTCTGTGGAAATGGACAGCATGTCACTGATGCGGTTTATGGGACGTCCTTTAATACATCTGTGTGTGTGTGTGTGTGTTTCTACAGCGTTTTAAACTCTCAGGTTGACTTGGTTTTTCTGGATCAGTGGAAAACAGCAGATTTTGAGCACATGCAGTGAAATATGCAAAGCAACAGCCGCCTTGTGGTTTTAATATTTGAACCGCTTCGAGGGGTTTTTCAATCACCACACACACACACACACACACACATACACACACACACACACACACACATATACTCACTCACACACACACACACACACACACACACACACACACACACACACACACACACACACACACACACACATACACATACACATACACACACACACATACACACACACACTCATGCACACACACACACACACTCTCACACACTCACAGACACACACACACACACACACACACACATACACACACTTACACACACACACACTTACACACACACACATACTTACACACACACACACACACACACACACACACACACACACGCTGCTTTCCAAAAGTCCCAATTATTCAGAATCTGGCATCACATGGATGCGCTCGACGGCCTGCAGATTGTGTTTTGGCTGAATGAAGATTCAAAGTTTGGAGGAGGATTTTGGCGTGAATCATTGTGAAAGGTTTTACCCGTCTTTTCATTATCCAGCTTACTTTGAACAACAAGAGAACCGTGTGTAAATGTGTGTGTGTGTGTTTAGCTTGGAGTTTAATTTGATTTCCTCAGCTTTTTCTGACTTGTTTCCCCCTCTCGCTCTTTTTCAAGAAGGACACGGTGGATGAGATCAACCAGGTACCACATACACGTTTACAATGAAAAGCAAATTACGTTAGACAGCGAGAAAATGAAGCAATTTATTTATCATTACAACCATTGTCCTGAATTATGCAAAACTATTATCTCGTGTTCCTGCGGTTTCTGAGCTCTGAAACCACCGTGTACTACATTAATGAGATTTTGAGCTCAAAAAGACAAACATGGACTCGTTAAATACATGCGAGAGACGGAAAGACATGCATTAGTGTAGAGAGAGACGGCAGATTAATTTACTTTACAAAACAGAGTTCAGACTCATTTCTGATTTGATTAGTCGTGTTTGAAGTTGATATGAATTATGATAAACTGTCACGCACGTTCTGTATAGCCAGTCCACAGTCAGACTAATGAATTATCCACTTTATTCAGATTAATATTAATAAGTATTGATTAAACTTGCGTGTCTTTTATTAGTGTTGCTGCCGTTAAGGCACTTGAGGCTGTTCATTACAGTGATTTGAGCAAGGTCACTGGGTTACGATCACTAACCCGCGGTAATAGACACGTGGCCTCAAGAGGCTTATTAGGTTAGTCTGATGAGAAATTGGTGCTCTGTGTGGTGCATTGTGGGTAAAGTGTGTAGCATTGTAAATAAGTCAGCAGTGTGACTTGATTTGTTTGGACATATTTAAACATATTTCATAAAAATTAAATAAAACCTGGCAAATTTTTGTATCAATATTTTAGCATTTTATATTTACTGATATATTATTTTATTACAAATGTTTTGCTTTGCTCTTCTATCTGACTTGATTTCTTTGGATCTGTTATCATACCCCCCCCCCCCAAAAAAATGTATTCCCCCCATTCTGCTGTTTTTTTTTTTAAACATACAGTATATGTATCATTTTTTATTATTATTTTTTATTTAAAGTCATTAAATAAAAATGGTTGGAAATGGTTTTCAAAAACATATGAAACCAAATATTAGATTTCTAACAAAACATATTAAATTGTTGCAGTTTATTATTTTTCATCCTTTTCATTTGCACTTACATAAAAAGGGATTTTTTTATAGATATTAATTTTAATATTATTTTTTTAAATACCCCTCTAGGCTGTCAAAAGCAGTAGTTATTATATCTTTAATTCAGATTCATATTACGTTTTCTAAAACCATATGAAACGATAGATTCAATTCACAAAAAAACAAAACAAAGCATGACTTTTAAATGAGATTGTTACAGTATTTTTATTTTCTTTTGCATTACGTTTTTCATAAACATAAACACAATTACAGATAAAGAATGATGATTACATTTCTAAAATCTTGTGATTGAGCACAGTATGAGTGAAGCCTCCGCAGCATCAGGTGAGTTTGTGTTGATGCATGTGAACGTGTGCAGAGAGAAAGGGTTTTCTAGTGTTCAGCGGCTCTGACGTAGCGGCACGAATTGGAGATTTCGTTTCGTTTCATCAGACGCACTCAAAGGCTGCTGAGGGCCCGTGGACGGACAGCTTGCTTGTAAACAACAGAGGCCATATTCAGATCAGAGGTTCGAGTGACGCGATCTCATGCGCTCTGGGCTTTCCTCAGTCAAGAAACACATAGAGAAGGAAAGAAAGGGATGCTGATGAAAGTGTATTATTCATGAGAGGAGGAAGGAGAGCCGTGTTTCTGCAGGTCTTGTCTGTCCCTGACTGCCTGTATTAATATTTCATACTGAAGTGATTGTCTTCATGCGCCGGATGTGTGTGTATCTCAGTGATTTTTCTCTCTTGGTAGGATCACAGATGGATTTTCCAGATGGACTGATGACTTTATTACAGATGTTTCGTTTAGCGCTTCCTTTTGTTGAAGTTAGGGAATATAAACGAGTCGTTTAACTGTGTTCAAACCTTTACAGCTGGAGTCGAATTAGGTAGCTAATAAGTCAGGTTCAATGGCAGCAACACATGCTTTGTGTTCACATGTTTGCTAAACATTAACATCTGTGTTTATGGCTTGTTGCACCGACTTTTAACCCTATAAAGCCTCTATCGTTTTGATGTGCCACTTCAAATGATCAAAATGTTGCTTTTAAACCTGTTGCACTCAATCTACATCATACAGATGTCGTCTGATTGATCGTTTGTGACCCTGAAACCAGTCTTACGTTGCACGGGGATATTTGTCCAATAGCCAGACATTAGGGGTGGCACGGTACACGGATTGAACCGTACAGTCTGCTGATGTCACGGGAACATCCCAGCTGAAGATAATGAGGAAATCAGATCGCTCGCTTTGCCAAGTGCGTTCCAAACGACTAAATAATTACACGCACGTGCCCTGCTCACTCCAAGAGGATAGGGAGGATCACTTCCATTTGGAACTGCCCGTGAACGCGTACCGTGCCACCCCTACCAAAAATACATTGTATGGGTCAAAATTATAGATTTTTCTTTAATGCCAAAAATCATTAGGATATTAAGTAAAGATCATGTTCCATGAAGATATTTTGTAAATTTCCTACCATAAATATATCAAAACTTCATGTTTGATTAGTAATATGCATCGCTGGGAACTTCATTTGGACACATTTAAAGATGATTTTCTCAATATGTATATATTTTTGCACCCTCAGATTCCAGATGTTCAAATAGTTGTATCTCGGCCAAATATTGTCCTCTACATTAATGTAAAGATTATTTATTCAGCTTTCAGATGATGTAGACATCTAAATTTTGAAAAATTGACACTTATGACTGGTTTTGTGGTCCAGGGTCACATTTGCATATTTGTTTTGTACATTTTGTCTAAAACTTAAACTAATTGTTCCATTTAAAGAAAAAAATATATTTATTTAATCATTATTTAAAAAATAATTGTCAGCCTGTACCAGGGTTAAGATCAGCCGTGTGTCTGCAGAAAACACTTTAAACTAACCGAACTGATGAAAGACGTCAGTAGGTCTCGTGTGTGTGTGTGTTTGTGTGTGTGTGTGTGTGTGTGTGTGTGGATGGATGGGTTTGTGACCGCTGGCAGGTGTTGGACTGCTTCTGTTGGCCTGTTTTCAGATGAAGACTTGTTTATTTGTACCAGAGTAAGCTGAAAGAAATGCATTCACACCAGACAATCTTCTTAGCCACGTACCAGCACGAAAGGCATGGTAGCGCTCGTGTGAAACCATGTTTTACGGCTGGTCTGGCGCATTACCTCAGTGTAGCTTTACTACAGTGTGTCGAGGGAAACTTCATCCAGTGAAAGGTGCTGGAGTTTAATTTCACGCAGCAGAATGTATATATTCTGTCATACTTTTATCCTCGTCTGACTGCCAGACAGCTCTCTCTCTCTCAGCATCTTTCTCTCTCGTCCCTGGAATGAACTTGTGTTAATGAGAGCGTGATCACGAGTCAGCTGGGCTTTCAGCTCGCGGCAAATACACAAACAATCCCTCCCTCCACACACACACACACACATGCACTCAGTCTGTCGCTCTCACAGATACCATTAGCACGGCTCTGTGGTGGAAATAGAAAGCTGGAGATAAAGAGAGAGAGACAGGAGGACCAAAAGAGTGCAAACAGGTGGAATTAGGAAGAGAAACAGCAAACTATTCCTCAGACTACAGGTACGTAACTTTAAACCTCCGTCTTGAAGCTCAGAGCCGCCGCCGTAGTGCTGAATTCACAACTTCTGCGCTGGTTTAAAGCCAGACAGGGTCTCAGGAAGAGATTTCTGTGTTTTCTTGGAGCAAGCCTGAGCAAATGTCTCCTCAGATCCCTCTCTCTGGTTGTTTCTGAAGCGCTGCGGAGGATAAAAGGCTGAGATAACACTGTTTCTGAGGCCTGTGTGCGGTGTAGTGATGGCGATGGGCGTCTGAAGCGTGTCATATTCAGCTGTTAAATCTCTTCTGTGGGTCAGCGGGGGTTTGTGACCTCTGGTCGGCCAAATAACAAAGTTTCTCCAAAGTGTCTCTGCTCTGGTTGGAGAGCATGACCGAAGGTTATGGGCTCAGTCTCAAGAAAATGTGTCCAAGTGACATTTCACCTCAAAACCAAAATAATTATTGTTCGTATTAAAAAAGCCTATTTTTATGTTTTATGGTATTACATGCATGCATCATTATTCTGAATGTTGATTTTAATTATATGTGACCCTCTCTGTGAAATGCAGGCTAAAGTCTCAAAATCGAATTATGAGAAAA
This sequence comes from Oxygymnocypris stewartii, assembly GCA_003573665.1. Classification (NCBI taxonomy): domain Eukaryota; kingdom Metazoa; phylum Chordata; class Actinopteri; order Cypriniformes; family Cyprinidae; genus Oxygymnocypris; species Oxygymnocypris stewartii. The sequence continues at coordinate 9,417 of QVTF01023768.1, read as the reverse complement.
CGAGCATTAAATATATTAAATATATAAAGATTACATTTTCACAGAATGTTCTTTACCATAAGAAGGATGATTTTTTTTTTGTAGAAAACAGCAAATCACAAAATAATTACTTTAGTTGGGTTTTCACAGAGGGGGTCATGTATTGTAATTACTTTTATTTTGTTATATTACAGTACATGTACTATGTTAATGTTTTAAATAATTTTGTTGATTTATTTGTAAATATTAAATGTTATATCTTGTTTTTAATATTATTTATTTGCATTGCAGTATATGTAATTTTTTTATTAATACATTTTTAAATATTAAATGTTACTTGTGTATTATTATTTTATATTATATTACAGTAATTACAAATTATTTGTAAATATGTTTAATTGTCAAGAAAATAAATGTAAATTTAAATGTATCATTATTTTGAATGTAAATTAGTATTTCATTCTATTTGCTGTAAAAAAAAAAATTACCGTTAAATAACAGTATACAATGTTTAATTTTTTTTTTTTCATTTAAAACCTTTTTTTTATAAATACAATATAATACACATTATATAGGCTATATATTATACACTATTTTGCATTACTGTAACTACAGATTATGTGAAAATGTTTCATTGTCCTTAAAATAATGTAGTGAAAATCTTAAAATGTATCAGTATTCTGAATTCTTAGTAAATTCTTATTACTGTAAAATGTTAATTTATTTTGTATTACAGTAATATTATATAATGTTTTACATTTCAATTTAGTTTTTCCATTTAAATATTTAATATTATATATTATTTTAAATATATTATATGATATATATATTTTCGCATCAAAGTGATGATAATTTGGGAATGTTTGATTTGAATTTGTGTAATAATTTCTTATTTTTGTGTTATGATTTTGGAGTGAAATCTGGCATGTTTCATGAGATTCACCCGCTGATGTTTCTTGTGTTTTTATTTACGTCTCGGACGGGATGTAAATGACATTGTCATGCAAGAAAGCATGCACTTCCTGTTTAAACTTCAAAGCATTTCCTTAGAAAAGCATTTAAATGGGTTCGCCGTGGTCCACCTTTTATCTGTCCGTCCCACATCTGTGCGGGGCCATCCCCTCTGGGACGACGAGAGAGAGAGAGAGAGAGAGAGAGAGAGAGAGAGAGAGTTTTACCTTCCTCTTTATCAGCATACATCTCATGCTCCTCCTCTCCTCACAGTGACAGGTGAAAACCTCAACAGCTTATGTCTTCTCTTGAGAGCGTCTCGTGTGTGTGTGTGTGTGTGTGTGTGTGTGTGTGTCGTCTTCATTCAGACTTCCACGTATAGAGCGTGTGTGTGTGTGTGTGTGTGTGTGTGTGTGTGTATCGTCTGCATTCAGACTTAGACATATATAGCGCGTTTTCCCAGGGTGGTGTGTGTGAAGTGGGTCGTTCCTGACTGGAATGAGAATAAGCGGGGTGCCGTGTAACCCTGCGAGCTCCTAGCATTGGGCCTCAACGCCGCCGCTGCTGTTGCCATAGTTATCGGTTAACCTATCAGAACGAGTCCTGCTCAGATCAACAGCCACCGGCCGACCGTCTCTCACTTCCAGGGGAAGTTATGACTTAATTATAAGGAGACGTGAGTCACTGTGGTTTTATTTTGTAAAGGAGACTTTGCTGTTGATGGAGGTTAACCTGGAACATTGCCTCAGTTTCTTTATGTTCAGCACACAGCGAGGCACTAATGAAATAATGAAGGTTCTTTATTGGCTTTGATGGTTCCATAAAGAACCTTTAACATCCATGGAATCTTTCCAAAGGGATCTTTATAGTGGGAAAAGTTTCTTTAGTATGGAAGCTTATTTCTGCCACAAAACAAAAAATTGTATCATTGTGACGTTAAATCTCACAATTTTGGATTTTCTCAGAATTGTGAGTATATCTCACAGTTTTTACAGTTTTCTCAAAAACTGAATTTTATATCTTTCTCACAAGTCTTTTTTCTCAGAATTGTTACACTGTGAAAAATTAAAAGTTGAGAACTTAAACGTTTAAGAGTTTGAGAACTCAAAAATCTCCTGCAGCTGGTTGCCTTAAAGGGGTCATAAAAGTTTTTTTTTAAAGATCATTATTTGGTGTAACAGAATATGTTGACATGCTTTAATGCTCAAAAAACACTATTTTTCAAATACTGTACATTATTATTGGTCCTATATGCCCCGCCTCTCTCAAACGCCTTGTTTTCTTCAAAGCCCCTCCTTCCGACAAGCACAGTCTGCTCTGATTGGCCAACTGACCCAGAGTATTGTGATTGGCTGAACACCACAAGCACGCGTCGGAAATGTAACGCCTTTTCCCATAATCACGAGCTTCAGCTTTCAAAATTGAAGTAAAGACAGTTAATAATGTGATTAGTTTTAGAATCAGTTCAAGCCGAGTGTCTCGTGACCGACACCGTGAAGATGCACATATGTGTTTGCACACAAGCCGCGATTTAAAATGATTTCAGGTGGGCTGTACACTCTGCTGTGATGTGACCCTGTCTCTCTCTCTCTCTCTCTCTCTCACACACACAGACACACACACACAAGCCGCGATTAAGATAGCTGATGTGCTGCGATGTGACCCTGTCTCTCTCTCTCACACACACAAACACACCCAAGCCGCGATTAAGATAGCTGATGTGCTGCGATGTGACCCTGTCTCTCTCTCTCTCACAAACACACACACACGAGCCGCAATTAAGATAGCTGATGTGCTGCGATGTGACCCTGTCTCTCTCTCTCTCACAAACACACACACACAAGCCACGATTAAGATAGCTGATGTGCTGCGATGTGACCCTGTCTCTCTCTCTCTCTCTCTCTCTCACACACACACACACAAGCCGCGATTAAGATAGCTGATGTGCTGCGATGTGACCCTGTCTCTCTCTCTCACACACACAAACACACACAAGCCGCGATTAAGATAGCTGATGTGCTGCGATGTGACCCTGTCTCTCTCTCTCTCACAAACACACACACACAAGCCGCGATTAAGATAGCTGATGTGCTGCGATGTGACCCTCTCTCTCTCTCTCTCTCTCTCTCTCTCACACACACACTACGCGCAAAACACAGCATTGTAACAGTCAATAGCAAATACTTAAACTAATAACAAAACATACTTACAGTCGCTGATTCAGAAGCGCCAGATTGTCATAGCAAAGTCAGAATCACCTCCTCTCCTAGGTTCACGAAACTGTCGTCCATAAAAATGCGTTGCTGCAGCTTCTCCCTGACACGGCTGCTTCAACACTACTGCAATTACTGAAAACACGCCTTATGCAAATATTTCCACATCGTGACGTAGACATCTGGGGGGGTGTTTAAATGATCCGTTTTAGGGGGGCGTGTACGAGTCTTAACTTTTATAAAGAATATCTCTTTGGTTTTGAGACTTTAGTCTTTGCAGCTTCAGGGATCTCATCTATACATGAACAGCTTGTAACACCCCAAAGAGAAAGCAAAACTTCAAATCGCATCATATGACCCCTTTAATCTTTTACGTTTTCTCCTTTTGATATTTTACAGTGTAGTATATATCTTACATTTCAGACTTTGTTTCTCTGAATTACAAGTTTATATATTTTAATTCAGTCTCTTTTACCAGAATGTGTGACTTTATATCTCACAATTTTGACTCTTTTTCCTCAGAATTGCGAGTTTATATTTCATAATTTCAAAAATGTTCTCAGAATTTGCGAATTCATATCTCACAATTTTGACTTTTCTCAGAATTGCACGTTTATAGCTCACATTTCAGACTTTCTCTCAGAATTGTGAGCATATCTCCCAGTTTGGAGTCCAAACTTTGGACAACATTTTCAAATTTATATTTCACGATTTCAACTTTTTTCTCATAATTAAGAGTTTATATCTCACAATACTTACTTTCTAAGTATAAAGAGTTACAAGTTCTCACAATGGTGAGGGGAAAAAAGTCAGAATTTTGAGATGAGAAAATCATATGTACCTTTTTATATTTTTTAGTGCCTTGGTGGAAATAAGTTAACAGTTCAGATTATTAAAAGACAAAATGTTTATTTTAATAAGAAGTGATCTCTGAGGAACCAGAAATGGTTCTTGAATGTCATCGCTGTGAAAACTCTTTCTCTTGAGAGTGTGAGATCAGCTGACGTTGTCAGTGGAGATTAATCTCCCGTGGGTCTGGTCGACTATGTGGGAACTGGTGGTTATATACACATCCAAACACAAAAGCATGCTGAGTAGAGGTGCAGGGGGGTTGTTGCATTTCTCTGTCTGTTCTGTTCGATTCCCTCTTTTCATTCAAGCAGCTTGAGGCCGCTTTCTCATACATTGGGTCGCTAAGGTGCAGGAGGCCGATGGAGAATAACAGCCCTGCTTGTGTAAGGAACACACACACACACACACACACACACACACACAGAGAGTTTGGATTCTCAGAAGGATGTTCCATGGAAACACACACACTCACTGATCCCTTTCCACCAGATTGGTCCCGGACTTGGTGCCCCGGAGGGGAATATACAGACCTCTGTCTGAACTGACACGTGATTCGTTTGACTTGATTGGCCGAATGAGGATGTTACTGGTGGTGTTATGAAACAAGCATGGTGGTCTGTGGTTACACAAGGTTTATTCTTAGTTTTGACGATGCACTGTTGAAGAGTGGAATGAGTTTAATGTTTCTGAAAGAGCTCACCAAGGCTGATTTATTTGATCCAAAATACTGTAAAATAATTGTGTACAATTATTATCATTTAAAATAGCTATTTTCTGTGAGAATATATTGTATAATGTAATTTATTTCTGTGATGCGCAGCTGTATTTTCAGCATCATTACTCCAGTCTTCAGTGTCACATGATCTTCATAAATCATTCTAATATACTGATTTACTGCTCGAGAAACATTTCTGATTATTATCAATGTTGAAAACAGTTGCGCTGCTCAATATTTTTGTGGAAAATTGGATAATTGTATTTTAGAGTACTGAATAGAAAGAACATTTATTTGAAATATAAATATTTTATAATATAAATGTCTGTCATCTTTGATCAGTGAGTCTTTGGTGAATGAAAGAATGTTTTTTCTATTTTGTTTTTGCATTTTATATTTGAATATATTTTGTTCCAATTTGATAAAAAGAATACAGTAAAAATTGTGTAATATTATTATAATTTAAAATAACTATTTTCAATCTGAATTTACTTTAAAATATAATTATTCCTGTAATGCAAAGCTGAATTTATGGAAACTACATTTTCAGGATTTTTTGATGAATAGAAACTTTTTATGTAACAAAAAATCTTTTGTTACATTATAAATGTTTTTTACTGTCACTTTTGATCTATTTAAACCATCCTTGATGAATAGAAGTATTAATTTATTTTAAAAACTCCAACACAAAAAGTATTAAGCAGCTAAACCTGTTTCCAACATCGATAAGTTCTGGGTCCTGGTGTGAATGGGCCTTAGGCTCATTGGGTTGTTTATCTGCGATGACTGGGATAGATCTGAGCTCAGGTCCAGCAGAACTAATGCTGATGCTGACCGTCCACTGGCTCTTATAGTGAAAGTTATTGTGTTTTCATAACGTCTAAACGCCCGGTTCACTCTGCCAGCCTCTGATTGGCTGTTTTCTCCCCCGAGAGCGACTGAATGACTGCTTTTGCTTGAAAATAAGGATCAGTTAATCCGTGAAACTGCTTATCCCAGCATGCACCTCTCCGCTATAAAGTGTCTTGCAGGTGATTATTGATCAGATCAGAGCGTTTGGATCACCCGGGCGTCTCTCTCTCTCTCTCTCTCTCTCTCCTCTCTCTCTCCTCTCTCTCTCTCTCTCTCTCTCTCTCTCTCTCTCTCTCTCTCTCTCTCTTGCTCTCTTGTCTGTGGTTCTGTTTGTCCCGGCCCCGCGGGAGTGCTGGGTTGTTTGTGTTTGTCTAATGAAGTGAGATGATTGTCTCTCAGTATGAAGTCACCCGAGACTGAAAGAAAAGAAGCAGTGAAGTAAGTGGAGTGATTGACAGACTCAGTGACTCAATGGCTGTTAATGAACACACATTAGTTCTGTTCAAACAGATACCAGGAGGAAATTATCCCAAAGTGAACGGATAGAGCCATCAGGAAATTATTCAAATATGCACATTTTTATGTTAAAATACTGTCTCAAATCACTTAAGATAAAGTATATTATATATTGGTCTATGACCAGTGTTATTATAGTTAACTAAAACCATAAAAATGACAAAAAACACAAAGAAACTAACTTTAAAATGTTTACCTTAAAATTAGAATGAAAACAAATTCTAAATATGAATAAAAACTAAAATTTCAAAAATTAAAATAGTATCTGAAACTAAAATAATACTGGTGGTGATGTACGTTTGTAGGCCAAGCCGGAGGAAACATTAATTCAGCCAGTGGTGTGGTTGTGGGCGGGGCTAATTCTTTATCTGACCAATGGCAGACGAGGGAGTGTTTTCTGAAACACGATCCATTTGGTGACGCTATAGTGCCACAGAAGAGCAGTTCAGCTCGACGTGTTACGTTTTATTGAAAACATGATCTTTTTATAGCATCTCTTTTTTTGGGTCTTGTGGTTTGTAGTAAATCATGTCCACAGATTCTGCGAATCCATTCCCAGAGGAATGGTTTAGGTCTCTCAAAGCTCAGAAACCTGTGTTTTCCTTCAGTGATCGGATACACTTTTGAGGAAAGCAGGACGCTCAGTGATAAATAACAAAGTAGAGCCCTTTATCCACCAGTGATTGACTGGATCATGAAAAGTGGGCGGTACATATGGAGGGGCGGGGCTTGAAGGAAGGATAGATGATGTCAGCATCAAACTCCAAAAAGATCATTAAATTAGAAAATAATAGTCCATACAAATAAATATATCCATATTAAATAAATACGAAATATTATAAACAAGTAAATAAATCCGCTAACACTCTTCTATATGGTATAATGTTCTGAGTAGAAAATAATATAGAAAGTGGTTAATTCAGTGATTGGATTGGATAATGAAACGTGGGTGTTACACTTAAAGGGGGGGAGCTTATATGAGAGATCGATGATGTCAGCTGTAAATGAAAGTTGTCACGTTTGATCAATTTGTGTTTTTTTAATTCAAGATTTTTATGAATAATCCACAATAAGACCAGGAACATTGATTAGGAAAGTAAGCCGTCAGCTCTGTAGTAGAAAATAGTTTTGGACAACCTGAGCACCGTTTGAGACCATGACATCTCATTACACCGGACATCGCAACGCTGGCTGTGAGAAACACAAGATCTTATAAAACAGATCAATTAAAGACGCTGTGAGAATCGAAGCCCTTAAAATGACCTAGGAAAGAGACAAACAGCACTAATAATCAGATCGGATCGAGACAGATCTGGAGAGAGATGGAAAGTTAGTTGCAAACTGAATTATTAAAGCTGACATGATGTGTTTAATCAAAGCGTTATCGAGTAACGCAGAGCATGTTTTAATTTTCCCCGTGAAACAATCCGCCTTGGGAAAACTTTCTTTGTTTCGCTGAGATGTTGGATGTGTTTTGCCGGTGTTCAAGAGAAACATTCTCAGCTCGTATGCCAGATTTCCACCGGCTGTTGGCTCAAACTGACGCTCAGTGCTCGAAATAGAACTCAAAAGTTCAGTTTTTAAAGAATTTTCACCTTCCAATTCGGCTCATCAGCCATAACTTCCTTCAAAAACAGCCAGAAACCTTGGAGTTGTGATTGATGATAAGCTGAATTTCACAGACCACATTACTAAAACTGCCCGGTCCTGTAGATTTGCATTATATAATATTAAGAAGATCAGGCCCTTTCTCTGGGAACATGCATCACAACTCCTTGTTCAGGCTCTGTTCTGTCCAGACTTTGACTATTGCAATGCTCTCTGGCAGGTCTTCCAGCCAGTTCCTTCAAACCTCTACAATTAATCCAAAACGCTGCTGCAAGATTAATCTTTAATGAGCCGAAAAGAACGCACGTCACACCTCTGTTCTTCAATTTGCACTGGCTACCAATAGCTGCTTGCATTAAATTCAAGGCATTAATGTTTGCCTACAGAACCACCTCTGGCTCTGCACCCCTTTACCTAAATTCATTACTTCAGACTTATGTGACCTCTAGAAGCTTGCGTTCTGCAAGTGAACGACGCATTACTGTACCATCCCAAAGAGGCACAAAATCACTTTCACAGACTTTTTCATTAACTGTTCCCATCTGGTGGAATGACCTGCCTAACTCAATCCTTACCCATCTTCAAGAAACGGCTAAAAACACATCTCTTCCATCTTTATTTGACCCTCTAACTCTAGCACGCTCTATTCTAATTCTATTTTATCTAATCTGTCTTCTTTTTGTAAAAAAAACACACATTTGACCCTCTATCAATTGCATATTTATTCTCTAACTGCTAGCTTTTCTTGTAAAACTAACACTAAGTTTCATTTTTCTATATTCTATATACTCGTTTCCTTTAAAAAAAAACCTTCGTACGTGTACTGTGTTAGGCTAACCAGGACTTGTAATAAGCACTTGCATGTTGTTGCTCTTTGTTGGTTTTGATTGCTTCTATAAGGTCCTCATTGTAAGTCGCTTAAAAGCGTAAAAGCGTCTGCTAAATGACTAAATAATTATAATAAATACCTGTATTTTTAAGAGTCTGTAGGTGGAAATTTTTTTATGTGTGTGTGTGTGGGGGGGGGGGTGGACAGAGTGTGTGTAATCAGCACTATAGGCTGTCGTGCGCTAATGGTCGACGCAGTGGGCCAGAATAAGCGTTTAATAGGGGTGTTGTGGCCCGGCTGACTCACGCACACGTAATGCACATCTCATCTAAAGAGCCTCTGTAGTGAACACAGATAATAATAGAGACGCTGCTCTAATGTTGCGGCCCCACATTTATTTATTGTCTCTGTCTTTTCGCACAAACCTCTCCGAGGCCCTCGAGTCATTACGGCTGACACCCAATTAAAGAAGCCGAAGCGTGAGGCGAGGGTCCGGCCGATGCTCTGGGGAAATTATGGATTATACCCAATCAGTTTGTGTATTGATTTAATGGGCTTGTGTATCATCAATACCTGGAGCATGTAAACAGTTTATGATTGATGGTTTGTGGCTGAAGGAAGAGGTCATCATGTGTGTCTGCAGTGGACACGAAAGACATGCTGTTCTCCACACAACAGCTCGAATTCAGCCTAAAGATACAAGAAGGACAATTGAATTAGAATAAAAATAGTCCATATAACTTGTATTTTAGCTCAGGGGGGGGTTGCTAGGGTCTCCATGGAAATATGTATAGATAAACTGTCAAAAATAAATACTAACAATTAATAAATAAATAAGTAAAGATTAATTAGATTTAAAAAAAAAAATCTATATATAAGATAAATAATAATTGGTTAAAATA
>QVTF01023767.1:0-36860 GCA_003573665.1 Oxygymnocypris stewartii | reverse complement strand
ATGACTTTATGCAGGCTAATTTCAGTGCTTATCTCCATTAATTAGAGTTGAATGTTTAATGTAAATGTGTATATCGAAATAAAAAGAGAGTTTAAAATCCTTGTTTATTTAGTAATTTTCTCATTCCAGGAAAAAGAGTGCATACGCACAGGGGGATAGAATACGCACAATTTCTATATGCGGATAGAAATTTGCGTACGCAATATTTATACATGAGGCCCCAGTACTAGGTAGAGAAACAACGGATACAAGCCATGTGCAGATAACATAAAAGCTGTTGGAACCAGGTCTTAGCCAATTAAACAGTTGGAGGTGGGACTGTGTGGGAGCAGATGATGGAAGGGGTGGGTTTGGGGTTGTCAAGGCTACAAGATTACCCTCATTAGTCTAGTGAATGGGTCAACAGGGAAAGGGTCTCTTCAAGGGGATTTTAAACAGCAGAGGAAGAACTGAAGGACGGGACGCAACTCACACAGCCAGGGCTTCTCACATCCAACACACTGCTAATTGCAGCCAAGCTCCTGATGTGTTTTGATTATAATATTTCTCTTAGTTACTTTAATTTGGGTCCCAGGGCTATATTCGGTTTCTGTATAGGTTTGATATTGTGCTGCTAGGTCTGATGGTGTGTTGAACGAGCGAATCCTTCGGGTGCCTTCCAGCCTCTGAAATACACATGGAAATGGCTCAACTGAGAGTTTTCTTTCTCTTACCTATATCTCTCTCATTCACACATGCTATTGCAGAAGAGAAAAAAATGTCCACCGACACATTCTTTTTGGAGAAGAAGGCTAAAATGACAGATCTACAGTTCGGAAAGGACTAATGTAATTAATGAAGCTTGCTGGGCTAGGCTGGCGTGGGACAGATCCAGCTGCAATGTGTGTCACCGGGCAATTAATTCACTTGACAAGGACTCCCAAAAACAGCAAAAGGTCAGGAGACCATAAAGCCTTGAAAAAGCCATGTACAATTTCTCACCTAAGGTCTTAGAAAGTTCACCAGATTTTCACCTGTGCAGGACATTTCAAAGTCTTTAATGTCAGGGCCAGTTTTTAATCTAGAGGTCAAGCGAGAGAAGTATGATTTAAATAAAGGATAAATAGAAAAGATAATTTCGCACATTTTTAAATCACTGGCAGACATCTCAGCTTTTTGGTCCAACAGAAATTCATATTTATTTGACATCTTTCCAAGTAAAAGACGTAATATAATTTACCTTACCTTGAGACTGTCAGTAAGCAAACAGGGTATCATGTCTCAAAACAAAGTCCCATCAAAGTCTCATCAAGTTGCATTTGTAAACATATTTTACATTGCTTCAAAATACCTATTATATAACATAAGTATTTAAACAAGTTTGACATCAAGAAAACAGCATGTCTCAGGGGAGGCAAAATACACCCTTGTGTTTGTTCTCTCTGAGTCTGCTATATAGATCGACCTCATAGTTGCAGCACTCAAGCGATTGTAAACATGTAAATAATTTAAGGATAATGACTCTCAATTTTCTGATATGGATGTAGAGACAATCAAATTTTGTGCCAATGGGATTCAGGAAATGCACATAAGGCAGCCTTTGTTCTTCTTTTGTGCAGACACATTCTGTGCATAACAACACACTACAGACTCTTGCACATTCCTGAACAAATTTAGCATGGCACAAACATTTAGCACAAATCAAAATAGCATATTCACACAAAGCAAATGCCATCCATCTTATTCACATCCCCACATTTCAAAAAGATCGGCAATACAATGGGAAAGTGATGAAACACTGACGTGCTCTTCTAATTTAGAGAAGGAAACAATAATTGTAAGCTCAGATCCAAAAACTAAGTGTGTCCACGCAAGTAAGGAAGCGAGGAAGAACAGTCTGAAAAGTCCTAAGTGAAGCAAACCACACTCTAAAAATTTGTTTACAGACAGCACCAACAAATAAACTCTGTTGTCAGATGCAATAATTATTAGGGCTGTCAAGAGATTAAATATGTGCCGATTAAGTAATCGATCTGATTGAAAATTAATCACAAAAATTTGGCTGAGAAATTACTTTCAAAAAGATCATTTAAAGTCGTTATTGTGTTACATAAAAAAAGCAATGAGCTACCAAAACATTTTCTTTCCAAAGAAATATTTTAATTTTCATAATGTTTAATAATGATAGTAATAATGATTAATTGTATTAATGTTTTTAATGAATTAAAATAAGAAATTATTAAAATGAAATACAATAAAAACAAACAGGCTATAATAGGCTACAAAACACCGGTAGGTGGCAACAAGCCTTAATGAATGTCATTTAGTTAGCGATTGATTTTAAACAGTGATTATATGCACCAAGCAGGTTCTGTCATGTTTAATCCACATCTGCTGTGTAAGATCTATGTGATGTGTATTAAACATGGCCTATTGTGATAAGTCAATAAATATTTTTGATGAATTCTAATAATTATGTTGATTATTACACAATCACAACTGTAATATGCCTATAGGCTATTTACAGATCACTCTCATCCTTTTTTGTGTAATGCTTATTGTAGGTGAGGCTAGATAACACCTAGATTCACAGGAGCAAATTAGTATCACATTTTTACAAACGGCTGACAAAATCTTACCCTTGCGCTACTGTAGCACAGCATGTGTGAAACCCTGAACTGACTAAAAATGCTGTGATGCATATGGTAACTGCACTGTGTCTGTGCATTTTCTGACCAGGTTTGCAAAAAAAATTATAATGCACTGTCAGAAGAATGTTAACAGTACAATACCCTCATATCCACATCACTATCAGCTGGCTTAAAATGTGGTTTTACTTTCACAGTTTCCCTTGCCAGGGCTTATAGAATGCATGTAATTGTGCATGCAATACATGGAGGAAGCTACATTTGTAAGGCTACTAAAGTGCTGTCTGTGAAATAGTGCATGGCCAGCTGACATGCCTAGGCGCAGCAGATGAGCCCTGCAAAACGACAGTGTATGAGACGGTGGCATGATCAGTAGAGCTGTGGGCCTAATCGGACAAATAGAGCAGTCTGGGGTAGGAGCTTGTCATTTATATTTCTCAAGGTAGTTTTATTTTTTAAATTGGTTTATATGTAGGCAAATGCATTACAGACTGGACCGCAAGACAGCTACTGAACATTTCTGAACAGTTACTGCCTAGAAAAAGTATATATACACCCCATTTAAAAGTCTGAGGTCAGTAAGATTTTCATTCTTTTTATATAAATTTTTGATTCAGCAATGACACATGGAATTATCAAAGATGACATTAAATAAATTAGTGTTACAAAACACTGGCATTTCAAATAAATTGTGTTCTTTTACACACTCTACTCATCAAATATTTATTTAGATAAATATTTTCTGTCATAACTCTCTGAGGGATTGGTATGGTAATGTAGGCTATGACCATGTTCATTTGTTTGGTCTTGGCGGAATAGATCTGCTGCTTCGGCAGAGCAAGTACCGAGACTTGCTACAGCCAATACATCCACAACATGCTGTTGTGAGCATGTCAGAAATACTGCTGCTGCACATATAACATATATGAATAACCCCCATAGCACACATGATCACCACGTAGTAGATCTATACAGGTGGAGCTGGGGAAGGTGGAGGGTTTCTGAAGTGCGCTGCTAACTGCTACAGCAAACACTGCCAAGTATTTTAATGTTGAGCAGTGAGCTCATTTGGCTACTGATACAGGAGAGAACCAATCAGCTGTGACATGTGATAATGATGTCATTATGTCATATTGAGTTATATCTATCGGACTGCGCAGCTAGAGTTTCATGCCAGAACTTTATGTAATATTATATAGACAGTTCTGTTAAATTTTAATAGGAATATTTTTTCACAATATCGCTTATATATGATAAAGTTCCAAAAACCAAACCAAACTAAAATCTCCTGTGACGGATAAATTAAACATTTTTAAGGGGTCATATTATGCTATTTTAAAGATCATTATTTTGTGTATTTGGTTTAACAGAATATAATGACATGCTTTAATGTCCAAAAAACACTTATTTCTCAAATACTGTACATTATTGTAGTTCCTCTTTTCCCGGCTCTCTCAAACTCGTTATCTACAAAGCCCCTCCTTCCAACAAGTGCAGTCTGCTCTGATTGGCCAACTGACCCAGTGCATTGTGATTGGCGGAACACCACAAGCATGCATCGGAAATGTAACGCCGCTTACCATAATCGTGAGCTTCAGCTTTCAAGTTAGTTTTACCATCAGTTCAAGCCCGAGAGGGGAACAGAGTCGCATGGCAGACACAGTGATGATGCTCGTGTGTATTTGAAGTAGACAAGCCGCGGTTAAGACTATTTCTGACGGGCTGTACACTCCGGTGTGATGTGACCCTGCCTGTTCCCCTCCACACACACACTCACACACACGACGCGTTATGCACAAAACTCCACATTTGAACAGTCAATAGCAAATACTAATAACAAAACACACTTACAGTTGCTGATTCAGAAGCGCCAGCTTGTCATAGCAAAGTCGGAATGTCCCATACACAAACAGCTTGTAACACTCCAAAGAGAAAAGAAAACTTGAAATCGCATCAAATGACCCCTTTAAAGACATAGAGAAACATCCCAACATCTGAAGTGTGAAAAGGGTGTGAATGATTTTTAGTTGCAGACATAAGTCAATGTTTATACACAATAACAAGTCTTTAACAAGTATATTGATTCAGCTTTGCCAGGATCAAAATATCATCTTTGCAATGTAGCAAGAAGTTTGAAGTATTCGTCTGAAAGAAAAGAAAAGTGAAACCGAGAGCATCTTCCTCACTGTTCGATCAGCATCAGCAGCCTTAACCCAGGATGCATCTTCAGTGAGAGAAGGAAATGCAATCTGAACTGGGCCATGACTAAGATGAGATGGCTCTTTTATCTTAGTCACAGAAATAAACCGATGCCCCAACCCAACATCACTCAACCCAGCACTCAGTCAAGAAGGATGATTGAAGAAAAAGCAGCTTTATCCATCATGCAGAAGTTGCGGGCTCTCCAGCCACTGGAATCTCTGATGCATGAGTTCTGTCTCTGCCACGCTTGTCCTTCCAACCCAAAAGAACATTTAAAATCAAATGTCAACAGAGAGAGCAGATTCAAATCCAAACACTTTCACTATGGTGTCATGCCAGTAGAGGCAGAGAAAATGAGGCAAAAGTTTTGCCACAAATTAATATACGCTTTTGATAATGTCCACATCACTAAACTTGTGTTAATTTTCTTCAGAAGTTATTTTTCTTTTGAATGCTTTCTAATTTTATTTTTGTCAGGGCTTAATTAACTTTATTTACATTTTTGTATGCAGTTAACCGTTTGAAACAGTCTACAAATATTTGACTTAAATATATTTGACTTAAATATATACAAATATTTGACAAATCAAATTAAAAATATTTCAAACTAAACCTGAGAGTTAAGAATAGTGTAGTTAAAAAAAATAAAGTTGTAAATAAAACCAAAATTATTTGAGTGTGTTTTACAAGAAAATACAATTTCAGTCTTTCTACTTTTTTTGCTTCTAAAAGGTTTAAAATGTAATGTGTTAGTTGTTGCTGTTCCTTTGTAATTAATTGTGAATTTTACTAGCAATTTCTAAGTTATTTTTTTATTACATCACTTTATGAAAGTGGACTTAAAAAATAATATATAAAAAAATATTATGACCAGTTGGTAATTAAAACTGCATTGCACGTTTTTAAGATGTTCACATCTGCATAAAAAGGTCCATTATCCCGCTTACTGAGACTGTTAGCCATTGTTGTGCAAATTAACCATGTTCTCTTCTCTGTCATGTCAGCTATTTCTAAATGTGCCCATGCGAAGCAAAGGGCAACTTGATTATTAAGAAAAACAGCATTTCAAAGACGTGCTCAGTCCCACTTTTTAATTGTCTCTTTGAAAAATAGCCTGCTCTGCTTCCTTACGGCACCATATCTCTCACATTTAATGTCTGCATGGCTTTCTGCCCTGTCATTGTCAGCCTGACATATACAACGCTCTGTTGATTGTTTTTATGTGATATATATCTAAGCGCTGAAATTGGCACAGATTGGAACCTCCTCTGCTGTTCGTGCTACGTCCGTAAGAGCTTTGATTACTAAGCCCACTGTGTTGTTACAAGTTTTGAAATTACATGCTCGAGATGATAGCAATGGAAAATGGGAGCTGCGAGGATCGCAGACAGCAGCTTAGCCTCATTGGCCCCCTGAAATCATTTTCTCCTGTACAGAGTCATGATCAGCCGCTTGACCATTTCTAAAATGTAATAGCAACAAGGCCATGCCGGTCAATTTTGGCCAGTATCATTTGTCAAATAATAACTGGTTTGTTTTTATCTGTGCAAGCAACAAGAAGACATATGGTTATAGGAGAGCCCTAGGTTAAAACTCAGCCCCTTCAAGAGCTTGGCCCTAGATCCACTGCCATTCAATACGCTCTTCAGTCTTCAGACTCATATTACACCCTCCACCAAACTGTTCTCTTTTCTTTACCTGCCTCCTATCATCTATTCAATTAGACATCAGAATAATGATGGCAAGGCATGGGTTATCGATCAAACTGACACAGGACAAATTATTGTGCCATTTTGGTCACAGAATGGGACTAAGCACTTTTAGTGAACTGTGATATCCCTTCCATGCTCTGATCCAGCCCTCCCAGGTGATGTGTCCTCGCGGAGACCTGCGTTTGGCTGCTCCACATGTCCCTGAGCTGTAAAGCTGTTTAATTCATGTCAAAGCTGGTCGTGTGAGCATTTTCTACAGCGTGGATCCAAGCGTCATACCACAGCACCGCATAATGGAAATTCCTGTAGACATGCCATAGACACATCCATTCATCATGCCAGAGATGGCAATACAAAAATCATTATCACAAGAAAACTTGTGAAATGCTTCTAAATTGAGAAAAGCTCTTCTCTATAGCTATCTCATTGAAATTTAATACAGCATTTCTGGTGAAAATATTGTGTAGCACTGACTATGTATGGCTCATAACGCAGTGCCTGGATTTGACACTTAATCATACAGTTGGTCGGCATGCCTTTATACTGATAAACAGTATCTTAAAAGGAAAATTCATTAAGACTTGCTTCGAATATTGGCTAAACAAAGTCACAAAAATCTGAAATGTTTAATGGAGGTCTAAAGGATTTTGTGATACTATGAAATTCTGCACTGGAAAAAAAATCAAGTTGGATTATTAAAGAAGGTATAGCACAATGAAGTAAATTCTGTCATCATTTACTCACCCCCAAGTAGTTCCAAACCTGTATAAAAGTTGTTCTGCTGAACACAAAGGAAGATATTTTGAGGAAGGTTTGTAACCAGGCTGTTTTGGGGCACCATTGACTTCCATAGTAGTACTATGGAAGTCAATGGTGCATCAAAACAGCCTGGTGTTTATAAAGATACTTCTTCAGAATATCTCCCTTTGTGTTCAGCAGAATAACTTTTATACAGGTTTGGAGCTACTTGGGGGTGAGTAAATGATGACAGAATTTACTTCATTGTGCTATACCTTTAACCTCAACCTTCAGTGAGGTGTAAGCAGATCGTTTAAAAATGCTCAAATGGGATTTTACAGAAACACTAATTTTGCTCCCAGGTTTGTGATTTTTAAAAAGCTCTAACCCAGTGGTGCTCAATCCAATTTGGCAATTAAATATGTCATCCCTTCTCCACAGGACATGGGAACAGTGACTGGATATGTCTGCAAGCCCTATGAAAGCATTCCAATAACCAAACAAAGTCAAAGTCAGTCCTTCCCAACAAGGGCTGATGCGAGGCAGGAGACCATCTTATAGCTGTTTTTTTTTAGTTAGCAAGTGGCTGTTGCAGCCGAGTCACACGATAAAGATTCAAGTAATAAAGAGGTATGCATTATATTAATGTGATAACAGGTTTCATATACTGCTCTGAATGTGAAAAGGAAATGAAGGAGAGAAGGGAAAATAGAGCATTCTATTCTGCAAAGGGGTTGGGGGCAAGAATGGGAGACTTCTAAAAGGAGGAGGTGGCTGCATGGTAAGAGCAGAGAGAGAGAGAGAGAGAGAGAGAGAGAGCCTGCCTCCATTCGTCTCTTACTCAAGTACGCAAGCCACTGACAGCGACAGCCACACACAGACAAGAGAGAGAGAGAGAGGAGAGAGAGAGAGGGAGAGCACACAGAGCCGTCCTCTGTAGATCGCCTACACAGTGTCAGAAATAGAGCTGAGTTTAAGCATCTGCATGAGACCCTGGGCGATGCGCTAAAACACAATCTAAGAGAGGATACAGGTTGATTGACTAACGTCAAGAAGGAAAACGTGAAAAACGTGACGACAACAAAAAGGAAAGAGGAAAAAGAGGAAGAAGAGACCGAGATGTTCACTGAAATGGCCCATCTCTTAACGGTAGGGAAGTTTATAATTTTCTCTGAAGACCGAAATGTTTACGGGTTGCATTTGAACGCGCACTGCAGATGCTTTTCTAGCGATGTTGACAAGAAAGGGCAGAAAATGATTCCAGCAGAGAACAACCTGTCAGAAATTAACCTAAGCGGGTAATTATTTGATATTTAAGAATGAATCGAGTGGTGTTGTGTTAGAAGATCTGGTTCTGTGTTGTTTGAAACGCGGCTTAAGTTGTGCGTTGCACTGACAGGTCGCGACTTTTCCACGCTGCATGGCAGCTATGGTCAGCATGCAGAGCACATCGAGATAGAGTAGCACTGACTCACACATTAGCTTGGCCGATGAGAGAGAGAGAGAGAGAGAGAGAGAGAGAGAGAGAGAGAGAGCGTGCGTGTTAGTGTGTGTGTGTGTGTGTGTGAGAGAGAGAGAGAGAGAGAGAGAGAGAGAGAAGAGACGCTTTATTTCGCATTGAAATTCCACAGCCATTGCTTTGCGAAATTAGGATAACGCAGTGTGCGTGCGCGTTTGTGTGGATGTGGAGGCACGCATCTGTCATTTCATTGAAGTGATCAGCATCCAGTAACTCTCCCTCCCTCTCGTCCTCTCTCCTCCTCTTCCTCCTCCCTGCTGTTGCTATCCATGTCCGCGTCGCGCGGCTGCCGCTGTCGCAGTTGAATTTGCAGAACCTAGCGTGCGCGCTCTTCTTCTCCACAGCGAGCCTATTGTTGTTGTCCTCCTCCACACTATTTCCTCTGAGGAGTCTCAGCTCACGGTGCTAATCCTTCTCTACCTCGTCATGTGTGGGGAGGAAGCGTGCGCGTGTGGGTGTCTTCCTGGAAGATTGGACCAACACACGTGAGAGTGTTGGCAGGTGTCCGGTGCATTATGCGGCTCAGAGAGAGAGAGATAGAGAGAGAGAGAGAGAGAGAGAGAGAGAGAGCATTGAGGACATAATGGGTGTGATAAATACATTAGTTGATGCTCATATGTATTTCGTAAGAGTGTCTGTGTGGTCGTTGCTTTGTGGATAAATAAAGAGTTTAACTAAACCAACTACTAGAGGGACCGCCAAGGAAACGCACACGTTTTTAAAGCTAAGGTAAAAAGCAGATCGCAACCTGCTTTACTCTGCAAAAGAGAAATAGAGCCAAACAAGATAGAAAGGAGGGTTTAAAATATAAAAAGACCGAGGGACTTAGTGACGTCAGATGAAAATGCAAGCAGCTTCAGTTTCAAAGGCAACTTGCTACATGCTTTAAAAGATTATATCATTTGGAAAAAAAATGTCCCATGAATTGTGCAAACTGAGACCAGGAACGTGCATTAATAAAAGTTAACGTTGATTAAAATAACATTTTTTTTTAATTATTATTGTTAGGCTATAGACTAATATTTTCCCCCTAAAGATACCCATTTCCCTGTGACCCCAAAAATAAATAAATAATAGCCCTAAAATTAGTTTTGGATATGGGATGTTGATGACAGTGAATCACAATTCAATTTGCGATGAAAATATTCTGACAGCTCATAAAAATGCATCCAGACATCAATGAATAAATTCTTAATAAGTCGTACCAAGAAATTAAACACATGACTTGTCCTGACAACTAGACTGGAAAGATAATTGCATAGTTTGTTTATCGCAATGTTGATTAGCCCTCAGTGCGGTGTATGGGCATGATTACTGAATGCAAATATACACTTCTTCTTGCATGAGGGATCTCTACGGTCTCTGACAGTGCATCACTGTAAACATTATTATCTTTACAGTTCCTCATCATTTAGTGGCTTTATATAGTTCCTAACTACTCAAGATGTCCTTTTTTACGAGGCAAACTTAACCCAACCCAATAGGGTATGTTTACCTACAACAATACATTCTGAGGCATGGCTTTTTAAATTGAATTTAGTGAAAAATACCATGACCCTTGAATTGCTCCAAATTAATTATTTAACTAGACGGACAATTCCAATGTGCTCTATATGTAGTAGATCGTAAATTATGATCTTTAGTTGAAGTTCTTTTGCATGTTCTGAAAACGAATTTGTTAAACTCATATCCACATTGAAACCACAGATGTCTGGATTTCATAATGCTCACATCTATTGTATTCTAAATCAACCTTTATCATGCTTCACATCTCATCTAGATCCAAAGGCAATCTAAATGAGAGGCAATTTATTTGAACTCAGCTCATACTCTCCGTCTCTATTAGAAAATACAAAAAATGGATCAAAAGTGGATTCAAACAGTGACTCTAAAGCTAAATAATGTACAAGTAGCAAGAAAAAAGTGAGAGTTGCCTATTAAAATACCAACGACTCACATGAGCTGTAATTCATTCAATTAGTCTCAAACTCATGAGTTACTGATTTGAGTCAAGCTGATTTGTTGAATCAGTTGGAATGGTTCCTTCTTGAGTTACTGACTGGCCAAGAAATGGTGCTTTGATAAATAAATTAATATTTAACACACACACACACAAAACTATCAATCCATTTATTTATCTATATTTCTATACACATGCTACCATACTAAATATATGATTCTAAAGATAATGTGTTCAGTTACTCTGAGAACAAACTGTAATCACAAACAATCCTACTTCACATGTTCCCTACCCATTCCACCTATAGAACAACACACTTGACAACTGCTGTCCGCTCATAATTGCCATTTAAAGAGTCTATTTGAATGTTTTTCAAAGGTAAGTCCAGACCTACAGAACACTGTCAACAACCTCTTCACGTTGGGCATAAGAAACAAGCCCCCTCCGAAGGGCGAATTGCTGCCACAGCTCTGCTTTCTAAAAATAAAAACACTAGGGGCTGACTATACAGCTGCAAACAATACAAATTCAACGCTCTCGCTCCTCGGCCCCTATCCCACCACGTTGTGCTGGCTTTGAGGCATGTGTGGTCTTTTAGGAGGAGTTTTGTGATCTTGTAGGTCTTTTAATGTCTTCATCCTGCAGGTAAGTGTGAGCTGGTTTGTCATAAACATCTGTTAAATCCTCCTCGTGTTAGCATCGCTAATGAGGCGAAGGGTGTGACAGAACAGATGCCTCCGAGTGCGAGAAAGAGATACAGAGGCGAGACTGTGGAAGGAAGGGAGAGAATGAAAGGGTGAGTGATGGGAGATAATTTATGCAGCACAACCCTCCGTCCCCCTACAGATGAGTCTTCAGTGAGGGCAGATGTTTTCAACATTAAGAAGTTGAGACAGGCAAGGTGCTGCTTAACAGATATATCTGCTGTTACAAAGACAAGCCCATTTGACTATAACGGCAGTGTCGATTATGTTTATTGATCTGCCACAAAGGAAACAGTCTTGTGCTGTTTGCTACATGCAAATGGCTCTCGGTCCATATGTGACACTGGACCACAAAACCAGTCTTAGGTGTCAATTTTTAGAAATTGAGATTTATACATCTGAAAGCTGAATAAATAATATTTCCATTGATGTTTGTTAAGATCAGACAATATTTGACCAACTATTTAAAAATCTTCAATCTGAGAGTGCAAAAAAATCGAATTAAGTTTTTAGCAATGCATACTACTAATCAAAAATTAAGTTTTGATATATTTACGCAAATACATTTTCTAAATATCTTCATGGAACATGATCTTTACTTAATATCCTAATGATTTTTGGCTTAAAAGAAAAATCTATAATTTTTACCCATACAATGCATTTTTGGTTATTGCTACAAATGTACCCCAGCAACTTACTGGTTTTGTGGTCCAGGGTCCCATATGGATGACAAAGACACGCAAGAGCCACAAACCAAATTAAGATTTGTGCGTATGACATCTTGTTTAATTTATCATTATTCCACGAACATCCCTGCCATCTAGCTGCTGTAATCCCCTTTTATTATCATGGATTGGCCTGTGAACAATTTGAGATAATTCCTATTAAACCGGCCTTAATAAAAATGTATAGCAACAAAAGCCAATGGATTTGATGTGGAGAGTGTAAAAGAAATATAAAGTTTACATGTAGTATGATATAGGAGGGGATGTACTAAAAAATAATGAATGGAATGATTAAGTGATCAGAACAGATTTTTCTGTATGATTCCCAACCATAATTTCATGCACACAAGGTCTGTCCACATTCAAGTTGATTCCCCATTGCTTTTTTTTATGTGCATAATCTCACAGCAGGCTAGACATTCATCTTAAGGTACACCTCTCCATTCCTCTTGCCTATTCTCTCTATCTAAAAAGCAGACTTGGCTCAGTCATCCATGAGCAAGGGCTCACTCCTGACTGCTGGGAAACAACAGTACAGCAAATGAGCCACGTGCAGATGTGCATGAATGTGAACCAGCATATGCGTAATAGAGTCAAAAGGGCAGCTGGACTTCACCTCTTGTGCTCGCTGGAGAGGGCAGATGAACTCAGGGCAGGAAAGATCACAGACATCTGTCTCAAAGAGAAATGAAAAAAATTGCACTGTCACAACACAGCCCATCACCGCACATGCACCCAGACTCACTGCTCTGTCTGTGCAATGCATTTCTGTAAGCACATATAAACAAATCAGCTAAAGGAGCTAAGAAATCAAATTTAATCAAAGTGAAAGACAGGACCGGGATGTGATGTCTCTGTGTAGCTCATATGAATCCATGGCCTCACAGGCACCCTACATAAAGACAAATAAGAACAATATGTTGTGCATTATATCTGCATAGGCATACAGTAACGCACTGCTTTCAGAAATGACCATGTTTTGTGCTGAGAGTGATACGGATACATCTGAAGAAAGAGGTGAAGACAGAGCACTGCTCACAAGCCTCAAGGGTATATATGTGAACAAACAAACCACATCAGTCTGCCATCTTGCAGCGTGATGATGAACGCAAACTGTGACAGTAAAACAAACCAAAACGATTTATCAAACAGTTGGCCATTAACATTTCCTTTTGTAGCTCAACACAACTATTTTTTTTACGTACACTGTAGACGTACCAGAAAAGAGAAATCCTCTGGTAAGTTCAACTAATATACTTTGGACTGTTTTCTTTTTTCTGCAATGGAATTGTTTTATGCATTAAATATTGCTCTTTTAGTATGTATATTTAAAAATACTTGATGGTTTTCAATATATATTTGAATAATAATGCATGGTTTTAATAAAATTAATTATTAGGACAGTAAATCATTGTTTTAAGGAATTTTAAAAGCCATTTGTTTTGTGTGTGTCATGTTAACACACCCATTACACTGACTCAAACATCATTTTAGAGAAAGCACAAAATGAGACAAAAACATAAAATAGAAAGGACACGTCACTCTGGTTGAAAAACTTTAATTTCATTGTGATTTTTTAACCTATCCTGCCATGCGCATGCTATAAAGATTTTGAGCTGTTTTGTTGAAAATAGTTTTCTCTTGCTGTTTGTTGAATCAAATCTTTTATGACTTCACAGTTCAAATCACAATGCATGTTTTCTGATTAACACTGCCATTACATCTGAACTCATTTGGACATACAGAAAAGTTAATTTGCCTGTACAAACAAAGAAAAGGTTGGCTTAGTTTGTGTGAACATAATTTAGCATGTGACACAAAGACGAGAGCTAAATAATTTTTTTAAATAAAGAAATTGACTTCGTAATGAGGAAGTCAAAAGAACTTGCTTCAATAACCACATTATGCATACTTTCCCCTAAATTCTTAAATATATCCTTGCTCGCCTATAGCAATAGAACAGTTCATTAAAAAGGCCTACCGCAAGAAAAAAATACACAAATAATCTGCTTTGTCCTACAACATTTCTTCCTCTCTTTTCAAGTGAGCTCAGTTATTAATACTAAGGCATCTCTTCTCATTAATTGCTCTCACAGGCAGCTTAGCCGGGGTCATCACTGCATTTTTGACTCAGTCCAATTAATACTAATCACAGCATCAGACTGGCTGAGAGAGAAGATTGCACTGTCAGAACAACTGATCTTCTTGGAAATTCATTAACAAAAGAAAGAAAAAAGGAAAGAAAGACAAAGTGGGACTCTGAGTGGATTATTGGCAACCTGGTTGTATTTTTTGGCCTTCAGCTTTCAAAATGTTTGGACAGTTTGTCATTAACATTCATTAAGGTGTTGGTTCCAGAAACAAACCAGGACTTAAATGAACAGATGGACTTTTCCTTGTAGAATGGCCTAACAGGGAAGAGTAGTGAGACAAACTGGCTGCTGTCTGCTCCAATGGCTCAAGGCATTTGTGAATATCAGAAGGTATGCAGCTGAATTATTTATTAGGTACTCCAGTATATTAAATTAAAAGGAAGTGACTCATAAACAGAGGACAACCTGATAGCAGATCAAGGCATATGCAAAGCAGAGCTAAAGACAATTAATATTTTTTTTGTCTTCTGCTGGTTCGGTCAGACATGATGTGGTTTACTTGACATGCAAATATATTTACTAGCCCTAGCAAAAATGCTAGTGTTAATGGCATTTATTGGAGATAAACAATCAAATTTGAATAAAATGAAAGCTAAAAGACTTTCAAATCACATGAACCAATATTTTATTCACAATAGAACATAGATAACGTCTCGGTTACGTATGTAACCCTCGTTCCCCGAAGGAGGGAACGGAGACGTCACGTCGGATGACCAACGAATTGGGATCTCGCCAGAGAGACCTATCCACTTCGAGTGTAACTAAACGAGCCAATGGACATTGGCATGCGATCATTGCATTCAGCTGCCGCTGATCACAGCGTGAGTATAAGAGGCAGCCGGTGCACCGCATTAATCATGTTTTCGCTGAGGAGCCGAGCCGCCCAGCGGTGGTACAGCAACTGTGGCGACGGGACGTGACGTCTCCGTTCCCTCCTTCAGGGAACGAGGGTTACATACGTAACCGAGACGTTCCCTTTCAGTCGGTCACTCCGAGTCACGTCGGATGACTGACGAATTGGGATCCCTACCAAAGCGCCACAGGAGCTGCCCCTTCCAGCGCCCTGTGTAGACCTCCTGATCCTTCCTATAAGGCAGACGATAGGACCAGGCTACACAGAGAAGGTCGACTACTGCTGTCCCTAGAGCAACCCAACAGTAGGACTTGAATAACACTGGGAAAGTGTGCCCTTCCACTTGGAAGAGGCACACTGCGGAGTCACCTCCTCCCAGAGGGGGTTAAGTGACATTACTCACGTGAAGTAACCCCGTAGGGCCCTAATGCACATGGAAGTCTCTGTGATGGCTCAGGCTGCATCATTGGAGACGGCAGAACATGGTCTACCTGGAGAACACGGTTCTAATAAGAATACCGTGGAAAACATATATGGGATCCCAACAGGGTCACTCATATGGGCACTAGCCTCACACCAGATTTCAAGAATTCATTGGCTGAAAGGCCTGGCGTCGTACGTTCCGCCACGTCTGGACACCGGAGTGCTGGAGGACTCGACAGGGTTTGCCCGGTTAGGGAACTCTCTGGAAAATAAGGCGTTTAAGGACGCCGCAAGCCGACTCTGAACAGGGCCTCTCAGTGCCACTACCCGTTTGAGGTGAGAACACAGGGAGGAAACCGGTTCGACACGCAGGCTATAGAACCTAGCGAACGTGTTGGGAGTCGCCCAACCCGCAGCTTTACAGATGTCTGCTAGCGAGGCGCCACGAACACTTAGTGTTGCACTGGAGTCAGCCGGCCCAAACTGAGGCACGAATCGTCGACCGAAAATGCCTGCAGGTCCCCCACCCTCTTGATCGAGGCCAATGCAGTCAGGAGTAGGGTTTTCATAGACAGAAACTTCAACTCGACTGACTGCAAAGGCTCAAAGGGGACAGTTATTAGGGCTCTTAGCACCAAAGCCAAATCCCAAGAGGGTAGAGAGGGGGGCCTAGGAGGGTTCAACCTCCTGGCCCCCCTAAGAAACCTGACAACCAGATTGTGCTTCCCCACCGACTTCCCCTCTACGGGGTCGTGGTGAGTAGAAATAGCGGCCACATAAACCTTAAGGGTGGAAGGGGACAGCCTACGCTCCAACCCTTGCTGCAAAAAGGAAAGCACAGCTCTGATCGAGCATCTCCGGGGGTCCTCTTGGTGGGAGGAACACCATTCGACGAACAGGTTTCACTTCAGAGTATAGGCCCGTCTCGTGGACGGTGCCCGTGCTGAAGTGATAGTGAGTGCTACCTCCTGGGGTAGGTCAGCTAGAACCTCCGCGTCCCATCCAGGGACCATACGTGGAGTTTCCACAGGTCCGGACACGGGTGCCATAGGGTGCCCCGTCTCTGAGAAAGCAAATCCTTCCTCAGAGGAATTGGCCAGGGAGGGGCTGTCGCGAGGAGCATGAGTTCCGGGAACCAGGTCCTGTTGGGCCAATATGGAGCCACTAACAAGACCTGCTCCTCGTCCTCCCTGATCTTGCACAGTGTCTGTGCTAGTTGGCTCATTGGGGGGAACGCATATTTGCGCAGGCCCCGGGGCCAGCTGTGTGCCAGTGCATCCGTGCCAAGCGTTGCCTCGGTTAGGGAGTAGAACTCTTGGCAGTGGGTGGTTTCTGGAGATGCAAACAGGTCGACCTGAGCAGCTCCGAACCGACCCCAAATCAGCTGAACCGCCTGGGGATGGAGTCTCCACTCGCCTGGAAGTGCTGCTCGAGACAGCTCGTCGGCTGCCCGATTGAACACTCCTGGGATGTGGATGGCACGAAGGGACCTCAGATGCTTCTGACTCCAGAGGAGGAGGTGGCGGGCGAGTTGCGACATGTGATGGGAGCGCAACCGCCTTGCCGGTTGATATACGCAACGGTCGCAGTGTTGTCCGTACGGACCAGAACGTCCTTGCGCTGAAGGCACCCTCTGAGACGGCTCAGGGCAAGGCGTACTGCTAGCAACTCGAGGCAATTGATATGCCAATGCAGTTGGGGACCCGTCCAAACCCCTGATACTGCGTGCCCGTTGTACGTGGCTCCCCAGCCTGTGGTCGAGGCATCTGTGAATACCACAGCATGTCTGGATACCTGCTCCTGGGGCACTCCTGCCCGAAGGAACGAGGGATCTGACCACTGCCTGAAGGTCTTGCGGCAGGCCGGTGTAATCTGAACCCGGTAAGTGCCGCGTTTCCACGCCCACCTTGGGATTCGGCCATAGAGCCAGTGCTGAAGCGGTCTCATATGGAGCAGACCGAGCGGGACTGTCACCGCAGCTGCAGCCATATGCCCCAGGAGCCTCTGAAAGTGTTTCAGTGGAACCGCCGTCCTGCCTGATAAGGTCTTGAAGCAGTTCAGCACTGACTGAGCACGTTCCTGGGTGAGGCGTGCTGTTTGGTTGACCGAATCGAACTCCATGCCGAGAAAAGAGATCCTCTGCGTTGGCACGAGTTTGCTCTTTTCCCAGTTGACCCGAAGGCCCAGCAGGCTGAGGTGCTTGAGCACCAAGTCCCTGTGTGCAGACAACTGCCTGCGAGACTGTGCGAGTATGAGCCAGTCGTCGAGGTAGTTGAGAATGCGCACACCTTGTTCTCTCAGGGGGACAAGGGCCGCCTCCACGACTTTGGTGAAGACGCGAGGCGACAGGGATAGCCCGAAGGGCAGGACCTTTGTTTTGATATGCCTGTTCCTCGAACGCGAAACGCAGGAATGGCCTGTGTCGCGGGAGGATCGAGACATGAAAGTACGCGTCCTTCAGGTCGATCGCTGCAAACCAATCTAGGGGACGGACGCATCCAAAAATGCGTTTCTGCGTCTACATCTTGAACGGCAGCTTGTGAAGTGCACGGTTCAAAACTCGCAGATCCAAGATCGGTCGTAACCCACCACCTTTCTTGGGCACAATGAAGTAGGGGCTGAACAACCCCGACCTCATATCGGCTGGAGGGACCGGCTCTATCGCGTCCTTCGCCAGTAGGACTGCGATTTCCGCACGCAAGACAGGAGCATCGGCGGGTTTGACTGAAGTGAACCGGATGCCCCTGAACTTGGGGGGACGCCGGGCGAACTGAATCGCATAGCCGAGTCTGATGGTCCGTAGGAGCCACCGAGACGGACTGGGGAGCGCTAGCCAGGCTCCGAGAGACCGTACCAGCGGCACCAACGGAGTCACCGACGTACCCGTGGTGGGGCAGCGATGTGGAACAAAGGGACCCGGCCCGGGGCCTGTGACGGCCTGGCCTGTGATGGCAGGGGGCGGGGTCTGGGTGTGTAGTGTAACACTCACCTGATTCCTCCTCGTGTGGGGGGAAACACAGGAGCCCGGCTTGCGTGTGACGACTTGTAGCGGGGGCTTGAGTGCTACTGCCCTTACCCGGTTCCACAAATGGGCTGGAGGGGTGCTCTTGGGCAACCCACCACTGCCTGGCGAGAGAGGAGGAGGGAAGTGATCCTGTGATGCACGGTACACCACTCTCCTCCTCTTGAGACCCAGAGACTGAGGAAACTGCTCTTTTATTGATGTTTTGGGTACCGCTGGCTGCTGGGCCAGCGGCGGAACACAAACAAAACGAAACAAAAGATTCTCCACCCAGGGGAGGGAGTGGTGCGGTCACCATCTCCCGACGAGCAGTTCCCTCCATCTCTGGGTCGCCCGTCTCAGGGCCTCTTGTACTTGCGCTTGCCGCCAGGTTTACGGGGGCCTGGACGGGCCTGGGCGTCCTGCCTGTGACCGGCTCCACGACGCCGCACGGTGGAAGGCTGCTGCCGCGGCGTGGGAGCGGGGGCGGCCAGAGGGGGGCGCCCACGGCGACGAGCAGGCTGAGGGGCTGCAGCCGGAGTGGAAGCAGCAGCGGGTTTCCTCCGGCGCATGATGTGTTTGATCGCCTCAGTCTGCTTCTGTGCTGCCGAAACTGCTGGGCACAGCTCTCGACAGCGTCGCCGAAGAGGCCGGTCTGTGACACGGGAGCATTCAGGAACTGTACCTTCTCCTGCTCCTTCATGTCAGTGAGACACAGCCAGAGATGGCGCTCCTGGACCACAAGCGTGGACATCGCACGACCCAGAGACGGTGCAGTGTGCGGTCACCTTCGTCGCTCGGAGCGCGAGGTCCGTCGCAGCACGCAGCTCATGTAGAGCCGCCAGGTCGTGCCCACCCTCGTGCAGGTTTCTCAGTGCTTTGGCCTGATGGACCTGCAGTAACGCCATGGCCGCCTCCCCACAGGCTCTATAAGCACTGCCAGTGAGGCCTGACAAGTACTTACAGGCCCGTGAGGGGAGACACGGTTCACCCCACAGAGTGGAAGCGACTGTTGGACACAATTGCATGGCCACAGACCGCTCCACAGAGGGGATGCCCGTGTACCCCAAAGCGGCTCCACCATCGAGGGTGGTGAGGGGGGAGGAGCCACAAGGTTTATTTCGGGCAGTAAAAGGTGCCTTCCATGACCTTGTAAGCTCCTCATGCACTTCCGGAAAGAATGGCACCGGAGGGGGGCGCTGAAAACGCGACCCCCCCCCGAGAAACCACTCGTCCAACCTAGAAGGGTCGGGACGCGGTGGAGGATTCCACACGAGCCCGACGTTCTCGGCGGCCCGGGAAAGCATAGCCGTCATCTCTGGGTCTGGCTCGGACAACGCTACCACACCCGAAGGGGGCAACGCAGCCGAGTCGTCATCCCCGGAGAGAGAGGGCTCGCCCTCCGATGCAGCGACCGACATCTGGTCATCAGGGGAGGCACCGAAGGAAACGGGTGGGGTACCCCACTCAGCAGAGGCCCCAGTCAGAACCAACGGTACCCCCGCCGGCTGCGGAGTGCCTGAGGGGTGAGGAACTCCACTTGGGGAAGCCCTCACCGTAACCCTCAGATCACCTCTGACTCCACCGGATGCTGTGCCGCCCCGTGTGCCAGGACGAACGCCAGATCGCGGCAGAGGCAGAGGGACCCCGCCATGTTTGACACAGCGGAGTCTATTGCGCAACTCCGAGATGGTCATGTCCCCACAAGAAGAACATGAACCATCCACGAAAGCTTCCTCAGCGTGCTGAATGCCCAGACACGTGAGGCAGTGATCGTGACCGTCCTGAGGCGCCAGAGATCGACCGCACCCAGAAACGCACGGGTGATAAGACATCTTTATAAAGACGCGATCACCCGTGATAATAGAGAAATTTGCTCTTTAGTGCTGAAGCACGCAGGGGAGCTGGCCACCGCACACTCCTGGTGTGACTGTCTTCACGGACCGTTGTTCTCCCGTGAGACCGCGACCACCGCTGCTGTGCCGTAACGCCCGCACTCGTCAAGCTTCTCACTCGCAGCGACAGGAAGAGCAGTAGTGAAGCACCACCGCTCGGCTCCGAAGCGAAAGGATGATTAATGCGGTGCACCGGCTGCCTCTTATACTCACGCTGTGATCAGCGGCAGCTGGATGCAATGATCGCATGCCAATGTCCATTGGCTCGTTTAGTTACACTCGAAGTGGATAGGTCTCTCTGGCGAGATCCCAATTCGTCGGTCATCCGACGTGACTCGGAGTGACCGACTGAAAGGGAACAAATGTTTAAACTGAGACATTGTATGCACAAAATGAGCTCATTTCAAATTTGATGCCTGCTACAGGTCTCAAATTAGTTGGGACGGAGGCATGTTTACCAATGTGTAGCATCTCCTCTTCTTTTCAAAACAGTTTGAAGATGTCTGGGCATCAAGGTTATGAGTTTCTTGAGTTTTGGTGTTGGAATTTGGTCCCATTATTGCCTGATATAGGTTTCCACCTGCTGAAGAGATTGTGGTCATCTTTGACGTATTTTGTTCTCTATAGGTGAAAGATCTGGACTGAAGGCAGGCCAATTCAGCACTCGGACTCTTCTACTACAAAGCTATGCTGTTCTAATAGATGCAGTACGTGGTATTGCATTGTCCTGCTAAAATACACGTCGTCTGGAGGGGAGCATATGTTGCTTTAAAACCTTTATATACATTTCAGCATTCAAAGTGACTTCCAAAACATGCAAGCTGCCCATACCGTATGCACTTATGCACCCCCGTAGCATCAGAGATGCTGACTTTTGAACTGAATGCTGATAACATGCTGGAAGGTCTCCCTCCTCTTTAGCCCGGATGACACGGCATCCTTGATTTCCAACAAGAATGTCAAATTTGGACTCATCCGAGCATTGAACACTTTTCCACTTTGAAACAGTCCATTTTAAATGAGCCTTGGTCCACAGGATACAACTGGGCTTCTGGACCATGTTCATATATGGCTTCCTTTTTGCATGATAGAGCTTTAGTTGGCATCTGCAGATGGCACGGCGGATTGTGTTTACAGACAGTGGTTTCTGGAAGTATTCCTAGGCCCGTTTAGTAATGTCAATGACAGAATCATGCCGATGAGTGATGCAGTATCGTCTAAGGGCCAGAAGTCCAAGGGCATCCAACAAAGGTCTTTGACTTTGTCCCTTACGCACAGAGATTTCTCCGGTTTCTCTTAATCTTTTGATGATGTTATGGACTGTAGTTGATGAGATTTTCAAAGCCTTTGCAATTTGACGTTGAGGAATGTTGTTTCTGGAACATTGTTTGCCTCTGCCTCTCTAAGACATCCCTTTTATGTTACAGAACTGATGTCAATTTAATAAGTTGCTAGATGTTCTCCCAGCTGAATATTTTCAAAATTATTTGCTTTTTTTAGCCCTTTGTTGCCCCTGTGCCAACTTTTCTGAGACCTGTAACAGGCGTCAAATTTGAAATGAGCTCATTTAGTGGATAAGTGTAAAATGTCTCTGCTTAAACGTTTATTTGTTATGTTATGTTTGTTCTATTGTGAATAAAATATTGGCTCATGTGATTTGACAGTCTTATAGTTTTCATTTTTATTCAAATTTAATAAATGTCTCCCAACATTTGCGAAATTCGGGTTGTAGTCCTATTTAAAAATTCAGCAATTAAATGTATAAGCAAAAAAACACAGTTCACTTGTACAGACTTATCCTAAATAAAACAATACATCTTTTTGCCGTGCCTATATATGCAGGGCACATAATAATGACCATATTCGTACATGGCATCCTGCCACATGCATGACTGTTCAGAGCTGCTATTTTAGTCCACGTCTTACTCAAGCATAACGTTCACACCCCCTCCTATTTTAGAGCCATAGTGGAAACATGCATGTTTATTACCACATTCAGACATGCCCTTGCTCAACCATAAAAATGCAATTATTCCCACAAGCCAAGCCCATTTAGGTCATAATGGTCTCACTGATATCTATAAATTGGATGGCCAGACTCACTTCGGCATGCTGAGTTTTCCATTATCGCGTTAGTCATGTTTCAAGGTTGCTATGCATATTATGATATCAGAATGTTTTTTTTCTCTTGTGAACCATTGATTTTCTTAATTTCCTGAGAAGAAACATAATTGCAGTATTTAATATACATTCATCCATATTAGGTGAAAAGAGTTACTGCAAAATACTCTGCAAATGAATATTTTGTTAAATGTATAACTGTATGATATTTACATAAGAAACACATCTTAACATGTGACAGCTGATCTAATAGGGTTTATAAACTGACACAATGATCTGAGATGACAAAACACCTGAGAAGAGATGATGCCAACCCCTCAGAGGACCTCAGAGGAAGCCAACCCTCAGACAATATTTTGCCATAAGTTAAATATATTAAGTTTCCACAATATATAAATATATTTTAGAAACTTAATTTCCTGTAAAGCTGCTTTGCAATGATTGAATCATAAAAGCGCTATACAAATAAACTTGAATTGAAAAGCCCACCACCTGCCTCCAGAATCCAGACATTATTATATAAAACGATAACCTTCTGTAACCAATGAGACTGTAACTGAATGCTAATTCTAAAACAGGTTTTGCCAGAAGACATGCTTAAGACACACAAATACAACGAAAGACAGGATTTAAGCTGCATTGATGGCCCCAAGGTAGCCAGTCAGCTAAATTTATCCACCGCAAAAATGTTCACTCCAGAATGAAAACCAAGTAGACTGTGCTAAACGCCTCGCTAGATGGCAGACAGTTATACTTAGGTCTCCCAGAATGAACGAATGTTAACAACTTGGGGCCACACTCTCTCACCTTCTTGCACATGCTGTCCCCTCGTTTTAAGGGTGGCATTTCTTTCTGGGAACGATACAACTCTTTCTTATAAAGATGAGTAATTCACATTTTTGCAAGCAGGAGCACAGTGTGACCCTCTGCCGAGTGTCAGTGGGAATAAAACGCTTAATGAGTGACACAAATTGAATGTTGGTCCTCTCGGTGCAGGAAGGGGGAGGAAATTGAGGCAAACCTAATGAGCAGTCCGATCCCTGCAGCGACACCTGACATCAATGACTGGTGACAGGTCACACGGCGAGCGGAGAAGAGCAGGGAGGGGACACCTTGCCCCCATTTCACCCAGTGCCATGTGACATGATCCATCCTGCCACGGGCCATCTGCACCCAGTGAGAGACTAAGTGGCACTCCTCCCTGCATCTCCCAAAGGAATGGAAGCCTTTAATCACCACCATCAGCATCATCGCACGCACACGTTCGTATGCTCGCACAACCCCTCATCCCCTTGTGGCCCAAGAGCATGGATGAAATGGAAGAGATGGGTCGCTGCGCATTCAGTGAGACTTCTACGTGCAAGAGTAGTTGCACTGGTTTGTTAGCCGAATGCGTGTTTACATCCCCACAGACCATCAGACGCACGTCCATTAAGCCAAAATGGAATTCTGGGCCAAAAGTGTAAACAAACTTACATAACTCTGTTTGCATGATTGAACAAATGCAGATATGGACTTTACAAGGGAGCACAAAAGCAAACATCTGCATTTCATTTTTCATCAAATATTTTGGTGAATCAGCCAGCTTTAATATCCTTGTCTGCCTTATAAGATGACACAGTGGCTACTGATCTAAAGGCCATCTCTCCTTTACCTAAAAGACAATAAATTAATTATTTTATTCAGCATGGATGCATTTATTTAATCAAAAGTGACAGTAACAAATTTTACAATGTTACAAAAAATGTTGAGAATTCATCATCTTGAAAAATGTAAAGTGTCACCAAAAAAAGGAACCAACACAATGATTTTCAATAATAAGAAATTCTGGAGCACTTATATATTACTAATATTTCACTATATTTCACAATATTACTGGTTTTAATGTATTTTTGATCAAATAAATGCAGCTTTAATGAGAGCTTTCTTTCAATTAAAATAAAAAAATCTTACACATAATACACACATTTAGATGGAAGTGGTTTGTTTGGAGCTCTGAAACAAACCAAATTTGATAATGTAATGTAATGTAATATAACAATTGTTCTTCCTATTTGTACATTTAAATTTATTTAAATGTATGCATTTAGCAGACGCTGCTTTTATCCAAAGCAACTTACAGTGCATTCAGGCTATAACATTGTTTATCAGTATGTGTGTTCCCTGGGAATTGAACCCACAACCACAAGGCAATGCTCTACCACTGAGCCACAGAAACATTTGTAAAACTGTAACGGCACACCTAAACAATATGAATCTGATCAGGGGTGGGCAAAGGTACATCAAAATGTATTTTAAAATAAGATAACAAATATCTTAATTTTAAGTGTATCAAAATAAACTACGAAATACAGCAGCCACACCATATATCAATATAAACTACTGTATTTTACAAATAATTTTACAAGGGAACAGGAAATTTCTTCGCAAACCTTCCATCAATTGACCTATTTGATCTATCCCTTCATCATTACATGGACTCAGTTGATTAAGTAAACAATGTTTGATAGCAACAGCTTTTCTCTGCCCGAGTCATGCAATAAATCTGACATATGCAACCAGTTAACAGTTCAAATATTGACATCCCTGTAATCTCCCAGAAGGTTAGTTTTAAAGTAACCAACAGTTTCATGTTTATCAGTTTGCAAATGACTCATAATTGTTTCCTAATTTAGTTACTTGGGGTACTTTGGTAACGTGTTTAACAGTGTTTGGTGTTTGGTAACGTTTGGGCCTGCATCAGCAATACTGACTCAATGATAAACAAGTAATTCATAAGAAGACATGATGGCACCTGTTTTCATAGCAACTAAATTCTAGCTAATTCATAATTTGACTGTTAATCATAAATATAATAATATGCGTCAATCATGCAATGGTATGTAAAATTATGATCCTACTAAACATCTACTTCAATTAGGGTACAAAATTCAGCAATCAAATATTTATTTACAATCATTGGACTCCAATTTGGAAGTTAAAAACAATTTTATTTGCATTTCAACAATTATTAGATGATCGATATGTAATTCCAGCCGCTGAATCTGTTGAGAGCCGTTACACACATGCACTTTAATAGTGTAATAAAAAATACAGTAGTGTAATACAAACCTAAAGTATTTTGATACAAAATATGAAGCCATTTTCATGACATTTTCAAGTATCATGACAAGCCTATTGGCAGCTAAAAGAATCAACACATAGAATAATAAATTTATGTCCAAAGCCACAGGGGAGTTTTAAAATGTTATGACTTTTCCAATTCTGTGGAGTTCCAGTTTTAATCAAAAATTGTTGATTTTACAGTTCTCCACAGAGAAAAGTGGAGCAGTTCCTATAAAGGGAGATACTGCGATACATCTGCGGTTACAAAACGTGCTGGTGTTGATAGGTAGTGCATTGATTTAAATGACATGCCTGATGCTGACGTCCCCCTATTTTACACTCCCACCTTCCTCCACTTCCATTTAATTTCATGTGCCATCCTTTGCCTCCGAGCGCGTTACCCTTATCTGATTCATTGAGCCATTTAAACGAGAAATTAAATTATATTCTTCAATACGCTTGTTTCCCAAAGAAAAGTTATGGCCAGGCCATTTATTAAAAGCAGACAGTTCCCATCTTAAACTTCCTCTGATTCCTCTGGATCAGCGTATTCCCACACTTGGCAAAACCTTTATTTTCTCCTTGAATGTTAGAAAAACCCCTCAAACGCAGCAGGGTTCTGTAATAAGTCTGATTACACACAGGAAGTAATTGGAAGGATCTGGATGGATCCACACACTAATGCAAACTAATTTGTCATTTGGGGATAGTGCCAAGATAATTTCCCAAACACCTTTCTGCAATTAGAGTGAAGGTGCAAAACAGTCAGACTAAAGGAAGAAAGAATGAAGACTCGATACAGATTAGCATTTTATTTGCAGGGGGCATGCCCCACAAATCTTACTGAATGCTCATACCATGTATCTGTCGGCAGAGATCTAACCAGCTTTTATTGATGTGTAGACAAATACAAGCAGGGTCAGAGCCGGGGAATTTTACTGTCCTCTTTATGGCCGGACATATGAAAGGAATGAGGAACCTATTTAATGGCCTATTGTGTAAAAAAAGGCAAGTGTTGAGTAAAATAAAGTACTCATAGGTTTGTCAAATGAAATGTGCCACACATTCAGAAAAAGGAGAAAACAAACCAAATACTAAGCAAAGACTTCTAGAGAGTTAGCATTAGCATTCCTGCTAGGCTAAAGTATAAAGCAACTGAAGTAACTTTTCCTAGAACGATAATGCAAATGCATTCTGGAAATAAGTCAATGTACAAAAACAATGTAGCCTCTAACTACAGGTATAATTAGAAAAAAATGACTTCTGGAATTAGCATTCCTGCACATATAACCACTGAAGTAAATAAACTATTCCTAAGCAAGGAAAACCTCAAAAACAATGTAGCCTGGGACTGCATGTATTTATTAAACGTCCTCCAAATTAGTTTAGCATTAGCATTCATGCTAGGCTAGCGCATAAAGCTGCTGAAGTGAATAATGTAAACTTTTCCTAGCAAGCTACGCAAATGTATTCTGGAAAAACCCTCAAAAAATTCAGGTAAATATTCAGGTACATATTAGCCATTTATAAACAAAACAAGCCCAACGGCAATATAAAAGGATATGGCAACAGAAAAGTGCATTGCAATTAATTAAAATAAGGCATAGTTGTATCCCAATTTGTCTGTTTAAAATTAAGTTTTTAGTCATACTGACAAAGTGTAACCTCATGCCATTCACGTAGCAACATACAGCAAGAAAGATTTGGCCTCAAAATCAGGCTGGTGTAGTGATGCTGTCGGTCTCCCTCCTTCGTGTTCTAGCACTGTGTGAAGCTTTTCCTCACTGCATATTTAAAAGCAGCTCCCTCAAGCTTAGCACACTAATGGCTATTTAGGCCTGCTATTTCTTTCTTTACCAGCAGACAGGGAGGAGGACAAACACACTGACACATGCACAGCTCTGTAAGTCATCATGATAAGAAAGCAACTCCTGTCTCGACTTACATGCTTTTCTCTCTCCCTCTTTATCATGAACTAATTCAGCATCTTACTGTGATTCTTGCTGCCTCTTATTTACAGGTGGTTTAAAGATTAAACACCCTCCCGCTCCTATTCATATTCATATCCTTATTCACAGCAGCCCGGTCCTCTAAGAAAGAGGCACTTTGTTAAATGGTATAAATAATTTTAGTACTTTAACTTATTTAAATTAGTTTTTAAATGTCTGATTTTCATTCAGGTTTCTTATGTTTTTCCTCTAACATTTATATTTTGCTTAGTTTCAGCTTTATTTCAATTATTTTTTTGTCACAGTTAACAATAACAACACTGGGGTCTTAGAAGTATTTGACCTTCCTGACTGTATCCTTGTCAATTCAAATTGTGTCACTTATTGGATTGATATTATTCTTTATTCTATTTTTCAAAAGGGACAATGCACATTAATTAAACTGAGCATTCAACTCCATGTCAATGTGCCAGATTTATCCATTCAGGCTAATTTTCATCTTTCATATTATGCTTTGCATTCATTATTGTAAAGAATGAATTGTGAATTATTAAGCTAATTGAATCACCAAAATATTGGATCAAAAATAATTATTTTCAGTTTTTATTTGTAATAATTTTGGTAACAATGCACGGAGGTCTTGTAGGTCTTTGACTTTCCTTACTGTATCAAACAATTCATGTTTTTATCAGAATCTTGACAATAAGTATAATAAAAATATTTTGTTAATTAATTTTAATTACCAAAACATTATGTTTAATGCTCTCACACAAATAATATTAATAAATATTTTCTTATCTTAAATAATTAGCTTTTTCAGAATGATAAGCAACCACTTTCTCTTACTATTTGTTAATTTAAAAAAAGACTCAAAAGCATGTCATTTAGACAAGTGCTATCTTTGTACCCTAATCGTGTAAAGTGCCAAGAACTTCTTAAAGCTCGCATGTATAGATCAAAGCTTCCCATGTATATTTCTGACTTAAGAAAATTCCTACTATGAAGGCCATGGTTAAAAGCAAAATTGTTTAAAGTATTACTAACTGGTGAGGTGCTGGCGGGTCAGTGTCTGAGGTTTTGTTTGCCTGTTACACATACAGAGGGTGAACTAAAACTGGTGTCCTCCTTAAATCCAGGAACTGCTTCCATAATATATGAGGAAGCAGTAGGCATGGAAAATGAGCTATGGGCTTTTAAGTTTTAACCTTTCTTTTTTTTTTCTAGGAGCTGATGGAATTGGTTCAATAAAGTGAGAAATAGGTCAGCAGACTGTTCGACTGTCATTTCTGCCAGCAGTTATTCAGCAGGGTAATCAAATGGGAAAACAGATTTGAAAAAGCACATATACTACAGCACTGTGCATATTAGTAATGCTGGTTAATCTATGTGGCACACAATATGCACGCACAAGAAAAACAGGGCAGATGCTGTGAGATAGGAAACATTACCATCAGATTACTACGCTTTGCGACATTATTGAGTCAGCGATCTTCTGAATGTTCGACCTTCTCTCATCATGCCTCCACGAAGCCCCTCTGTGAGCTAACATTTCTATAAACCTTCCCTTTGGCATGTTTTGTACTATGGGCAATGGAATATAGTCAAATGTCCCTTCGCATAATAGCTGATCAGAGGATGGAGTAGCATCTGAGTGACAGCTTTGACATTTCTAGAGAGCGCTGCGAGAGAAAGAGAAACAGATTCGGAGAGGAGTGGTGAGTGAGTGGGTGGGTGAGTGAGTGAGTGCGTGAGTGATGGTGAGTGAGTGAGTGAGTGAGTGGGTGGGTGAGTGTGTGGGTGAGTGGTGAGTGAGTGAGTGAGTGGTGAGTGGTGAGTGAGTGAGTGCGTGAGTGAGTGAGTGGGTGGGTGGTGTGATGAGTGAGTGGTGAGTGGGTGGGTGGTGTGTGGGTGTGAGTGAGTGAGTGAGTGAGTGAGTGAGTGAGTGGGGAGTGTGTGGGGTGAGTGAGTGAGTGCGTGAGTGAGTGAGTGAGTGAGTGAGTGAATGAGCGGGTGGGGAGTGGGTGGGTGGGTGAGTGAGTGAGTGAGTGAGTGAGTGGGTGAGTGGTGGGTGGGGGTGAGTGAGTGAGTGAGTGATGGTGAGTGAGCGAGTGGGTGGGTGAGTGAGAGGGTGGGTGAGGTGAGTGGGGGGGAGTGAGTGAGTGGGTGAGTGAGTGGGTGAGTGAGTGAGTGAGTGGGTGAGTGGGTGGGTGGGTGAGTGAGTGAGTGAGTGGGTGGGTGAGTGAGTGGGTGAGTGAGTGGGTGAGTGGGTGAGTGAGTGAGAGAGTGAGTGAGTGAGTGAGAGAGTGGGTGAGTGTGAGAGTGAGTGAGTGAGTGAGTGAGTGAGTGAGTGAGTGAGTGGGTGGGTGAGTGAGTGAGTGAGTGAGTGAGAGAGTGGGTGAGAGAGAGAGTGAGTGTGTGAGTGAGAGAGAGAGTGAGTGAGAGAGAGAGTGAGTGTGTGAGTGAGAGAGAGAGTGAGTGAGAGAGTGGGTGAGTGAGAGAGAGAGTGAGTGTGTGAGTGAGTGAGTGAGTGAGTGAGTGAGTGGGTGAGTGAGTGAGAGAGTGAGTGAGTGAGAGAGTGGGTGAGTGAGAGAGTGAGTGAGTGAGTGAGTGAGTGAGTGGGT
Source organism: Oxygymnocypris stewartii (assembly GCA_003573665.1). Lineage (NCBI taxonomy): Eukaryota > Metazoa > Chordata > Actinopteri > Cypriniformes > Cyprinidae > Oxygymnocypris > Oxygymnocypris stewartii. The sequence continues at coordinate 6,552 of QVTF01023767.1, read as the reverse complement.
GAGTGAGTGAGAGAGTGGGTGAGTGAGAGAGAGAGTGAGTGTGTGTGTGTGTGTGTGTGTGTGTGTGTGTGTGTGTGTGTGTGTGTGTGTGTGTGAGAGAGTGAGTGAGTGAGTGAGTGGGTGAGTGAGAGAGAGAGTGAGTGGGTGAGTGAGAGAGTGGGTGAGTGAGTGAGTGAGTGAGTGAGTGAGTGAGTGAGTGAGTGAGTGAGTGAGTGAGTGAGTGAGTGAGTGAGTGAGTGGGTGAGTGAGAGAGTGGGTGAGTGAGAGAGTGAGTGAGTGAGTGAGTGAGTGAGTGAGTGAGAGAGTGAGTGAGAGAGTGAGTGAGTGAGTGAGAGAGTGAGTGTGTGAGAGAGTGAGTGAGAGAGTGAGTGAGTGAGTGAGTGAGTGAGAGAGTGAGTGAGTGAGTGAGAGAGTGGGTGAGAGAGAGAGTGAGTGAGTGAGTGAGTGAGTGAGTGAGTGAGTGAGTGAGTGAGTGAGTGAGTGAGTGAGAGAGCCCTCAGGTGTCCCCTCTCACCGAGCACTGGAGAGGAACATTTGCATTTAATTGAACGCTGCGAACATAAAGCGGCCTCACCCCCATTCACCTCCTTTTTCTTTGCCATTTTCATTTCCATGTAGAGTCCCACTCAAATCGCACTGAATAAATCTCCACCGCTTAACGCTAACATGTGGCACAGAGAGCTATAAGCATTAGAGTCAAGGATAACTCCTCTAGCATGAATGCTGCTTAGCACAACAGATGAACATTGACTAGGGTTTGGCTATCATTGCCAAATTACAGCATCAAAAGTGTGATGAGTGAACGGAAGGTTTAATAACACAGAAAGTGATTTTGTTTGGTAGATGCATAACAAATCTAATTGTACTGGTTAGTTTGGGATCACTTTGGCATGGTGTATGATTCCTAAACAAACATTTATACATAATACCTCAGCTCAAACTCAAAATCTATTTCAGAAATCTCCTTTTTAATTCTTCTTTTAATTTATATTGGAAAATAGTGGATAAAGTAAATAGAAAATAGGAATAGGGAGCAAAAAAAATAACATTTATAACTAATATAACTATATATATATTTGTAGCTTGTATATATTTATATATTGTTTATGCTTGTCAAAGCTACATTTATTGTGTACATTTATAATATATTACATATTACAATTTTAAATAACTTTTCAACATAAATAACTAAAATCATTCTTTAAAATGCTCATTTTAATAATTATAATTATTTTATTTATTATAATTTAATACAATATTTATTATAATTATTATAATATACAATGTGTTATTCATGTAATTACAAATATTATACCATAATAATTATTAGGAAACATTTATTATTATTATGAATGTTCAAAACAGTTGCTGCGTTTTTTATAGATACCATGATACATTTTTTGGGGGACTCTGAGGATTATCAATTTAATTTAAATGGAATATAAATATTATAAATGTCTAAACTGTCACTAATTCAATTTAATGCATCCTTGCTTAATAAAAGTAATAATTTAATTTCTGAACTTCTGAATGGTATATATATATATATATATATATAACCAGTAAAAGTGCAGCAAAACCAACTTGCAAATCCATATAAAATGTGATCTATAAACTTTTACCATCATAACCAATTTGAAGCTGCTGTTAAGCATGTTATGGCTAAAACATGTTATTTTTACTGAAAGCCCACAATCTTGCTCTAATCGATGTGAATTTGCAGAAGGTAGAGTCTGGTTAAAATCATAGTGTTTTCTGAGTCCCATTCTGTAAAAGCACTACCCTCCAAAAATCAACCTCAGTGCAGAATGAAGGAATGAAGCACATTGAAGAAACAAATTGTCACCTCTTGCACTCTGTTTGGTGAATCTTCTGACATGATGATCAATTTGCCCAAGATAAAAAAGAGAGCAGAAATTACACTGCGAGGAGTCCCAGAGACCCTTGGCCAGCCAATTACACAAATGCCATCGATCCCTGTGGCTCTTCTGAGGCACAAGCCATGAGGATGACCCTTCTGAATGGCTATGGATTTTTCTCCAATGGTTTTTCCTTCTTTTCCTCCAAAAGACGGGATTAAAGGCGATTAGAAAGGACTCACTGGAGGCCGGCCTGTTACAAGGTCTGATCAACAGTGCCATTACACACTGTCGGCCAAGTCCCACTGCTGAACTAAAAGTGTGGAAATAGACACCCATATTCCTACAGCTTTTATGGAAGGCAAAAGATACAAAACCCAGCATGACTGCGGACAGCAGGTCAGTCGTAGGTGAGACATCTGCGGGTGGCATACCAGCCTTACTGCAATTAGATCTGCTCTCATTATCATTATCTGCAGCATTGAACTGTGAATAGCACTGATCCAGTCCAGCTTCCCTGCTTAACACTGGAGACTGTTCCAAAAAAACAATAAAAATGAAATCATTATACATCAGGGTTAAAAATGCACTATGCCCTATGTTGCACCAGGCAAGTATGTCACATCTACCCTTGAATAAAGATAATCATCATGTAATATAATGAATTTTTATATTTTTTAAAGCAAATGCACTCGCTGAATAAAGACCAAAGTGTATTTTTCCTTCTATACTATAACATATCCAAGTTGAGTATTGTTCCGGATCGTTCTGGGCTAATATAGCCTCAGGGCATTAACCATTTTATTGAAAGATCAGTGACACATCAATGTCTTAAGACTTTACATTACGGATCATTAAGCACCTCTTAATTCAGAACGGTCTTTGAAACAGCAATTTCATGGCGGTGGATACATTACAGTAAGCAGTCCAGTATCTTTCAAAATAACTTCTGATTAAGGTTCATATCATGCTATGTGTTGCAGTAAACAGATACTCTTGGTAACAAGCATCAAATCAGCATATTAGAATGATTTCTGAGCATTAATAAATGCAGGGTATGTTTTTCATTCCAGAGAACATTTTAAAATGTGTTGCCACTCAAATGCAAAAAGTGATATTAGTTTTAACTTTAAACCAGTGTGTGGTGGCAGTTAAGACTAATCTCCTTTCTTCCAGAGAATGTCAGCCCATTACTGGGCAGTCATGGTAAAATGTAGTGCTGTCAAATTTTGGAGGTTTCAGACAGGGGCTGTTTGCGGCAATCCAGCAGCCTTCTGTGTAATTTCAGCATGATGTGGGAAGGATTTGATTCATTTTGTCGAGAGCAGCCTTGGTTGAAAAGTCTGCTGCAAAGCCCGACGTGCAGTAATGATTAATAATTGTGTTTAATTAGCCTTTGACGGTTAGCCCTCATATCTTGGTGAGTTGATAAACACGCTTGCTCTGGCCCAGGCAGATTTCTTCATTAATCTTCCACAGACCATGTTGAGTGATCCATGTGACTGATGGCGAGTCTGCCGAATGTAGGAAATGTGTGTATGTGATATGCTGCAGTAGCAGACTTACCTCAACAGTGTCACGGCAAGGGGAAGCTCTTCTCTCTTTCATGCTGGGGTTACTCCGTCTCAGGGCCGTTCCTTTGCTGCTTGATCTTTACAACAAAGCAGTCAAAAGCTCCTGCAGACCTGTCGCCTGAAACAAACCAGGATGACATTTTCAAAACTCACAGTGGTGTTGTGACATCCCATGTGGCCTCCTACCATGCCAAAAGGCCACCGTGTTTCCAATTTCCAGCTCCAAACACCTTAAACAGAAGTGATCAACAACATTTTTTGAGATTACGTACATTTTATCAGAACTATTTCATGTGATTTGCAACAGTGCTATACACAATATTAACCAGTTCTGCTAACTTCTGTTTGAGTTGTCCTGAATACTTACATTTGGGCATTGAGAACCCCAAAGGGATTTGGGGACAAATAACGTTATTTATCACTTCTGTTTAAGGTGTTTAGAGCTGGAAAATAGAGAGCAACAGTCTGGTTATTTTAGACGATAATGTATAAACCATTAAAGTGAAATTACTTGATAATTGGAGGTGTATGCTGTTGCTGAAGCCATCGCTCTATTAGTTCAAATTCTATTAACAGAAATTCCTGATGAAAACTTAATTACCTATGATTCTACACCAATCAGTAAATGTGGCAAAAGAACTCTTAAGTGCCCAAACCCTCAAATGCTACTCCAACTAATACCAAAAATTAAAAGTTACTCATCCTCATGGCATTCCAAACCAAGATCTTTGTTCATTTTCAGAACACAAATTAAGACTTTTTGGACGAAATCCAAGAGTTCTCTGACCCTCCAAAGATAGCAAGTGTAGTCTCAGCCTCAGAAGTCACACCCACGGAATGTTGAATATGGCTCACTTATCTGGAAACACTTCAGGAGTGTCGAAGTCGTCGTCTGATCGGTTAGATTATACATGATTTCTCGGAGACGTATATGTCGCGTTCTTTAATGTTCCACCTGGAAACAAAAATACTGTGGTGCCAAACCCCCTCACGAAAGAAAATAGCTGTCGTGTTTACAACTGTCACAACGAGCACTTGTCAGGATCAACTAAACACTGGATTTTCAAAAGTATGTGAAAAATGTAAAGTTCGCGGCATAGAATCTGAAATATGAAATACGTCCGAGAGTTTTACATACATTTCCATGCCCCTAAACATGATGCGGCACAAAACGAAACATGATTGGTTCCTTGAAGGTCTGCAAGACTACAGCAAGGGTACTATCACATTCTAGGTCCAGAAAGAAAATCTAGGTGCAAAGAAAATTGACGGAATAGTTCATGTGACATCAGTGGTTCAATCTTAAATTTTATGAAGCTACAAGAATATTTTTTGTGCACAAAGATAAAAATAACGACATTATTAGTAGTATTCTCATAGCTTATTATTATTAGTATTCTCGAAGCTTTGCAAAATTACAGCTGAACCACTGATGTCACATGGACTATTTTACCATGTCTTTATTACATTTCTGGGTCTTGATAATGTTTATAATGTTATCATTCGCCTTTTTGCTGGTTGGTTTTGTTTATGGCTCACAAATCTTAAAGACATTTTTTTAATCCATTTTGAGAAAAATACTTACAGAACCAAGACCACTGGAAAATTAATGTCTCCTAATCAAAGCTGAGTACAGTGTTCATGCAAAAAAGCTTTATGATATTTTTTGTCTGAATTATCACAAACATTATTGTCTTTTATAACACACACTTTTGCATGCTAACTGTGCAGCAGATAGCATCCTGTTAGCAAATTAATCTCCTAGCTTTGCGTTTTCAAATATTCAGTTTTATGTTTGTATTCTTATTTGAGAAGACATTACAAACAACAACCTCCTGGGATCCTAGATAGACTGCGCTCAAGGGATAGATTGAATTGTTCGAGACAAAAATGTACACTGCCCCATCCATTCAAACACATGAACCTCTGTCCAAAACCCACCTTACACTTTCAGAAGAAAATGCACAAACACTGTCATTGGGAGCGTTAACTGGCCTCTTTCAAATGGTATCCCTTTGTACCTTATGTGTGTACCCATAAAAGGTACATATTAGTACCTAAAGTACACATATTAGTAACTTTTGAAAGGGTGTCAGTCGAACCGTTGTCCATAAACATGAATCACTGACAGAAAAAGAGCATTTCTGATTAGCTAAGCAGTTTGACTGGTGTTCAGAGACAGCATTTCACTTAATTTTTTTCTGTTTAAAGAATCATCTATTTCAGTAATATCTTTTATTTAGCAGAAACATTTAATGTGTTCTGTTACCAAAAATAAAGTGCTCAGAGCAATTGCCATATTTGAGCAAAGACTACATTACAGAAGAAAAATGAAATATTTTAGAAACCTCCAGCTACCTCTCATGCATCTTTCGGTCAATTACCTTCTATAATGCAATGCTAAATTACATCCAATAGGCCTACCACAGTCATTTTACTGTTTAAACAGGCAGATCATTATAGTCAATAGTATGTATTTTTGTGCTGCATTACAAAACATATATCAGCATTGGCCGTTCATATTCATGCCCAGGCCTGCTGAGTCTGGATTAAGGCTTTTAATCACCACTTACACTCCTTTATCTCCACAGTTAGCCAACAGCATAGCTGACAACAGCATACAATCAAGCACTGAGGCAATGCAGTACATCTGCTCTTCCTCCCAAAACCAATCAACATGCTCTCAAACCCTCAATACATCTCATGAAACTGAATTACTGCACTTTACTCAAGATTTATTCAATATAGTCATTAATTCAAATATGTTTAATAAATTGTTTGGCTGTAGGCTTCTTAGCCTGGCGTGTTCCTCAGAGACTTATCAATATTACAAGCTCCAAGAAATGAAACTCTCTGAAGGTTTGCTGTTTTGCGCAAGAAAATTCAATTCCATCTACAAAAAAGCTATTGGTCGCTAATAGGATCAGCTCATTCGAAGATGTCACAGACCAATTTAGACCTCATTAAATTGCTATTACGGTGCATGCTGGTTTATGTATTCGATGCGTTTCACAGAAATGCATCAGAAGTGCCCAAATCACAGCTGGTCTTTACATAAGTAATGTATGCATGTCAGCTTTGCGCCATCATTAAATATTCGTTAAAATTACAGTCACCAT